>WSFP011486524.1:0-15418 GCA_009831015.1 Picea engelmannii | reverse complement strand
ACCTATTCCAAAGCCCTACAACTAATCTAATGTAGGTTTGCTACCAGAAAAGATAAAAATGTCTAATCAATTTTTATAAGCGCTTTATTTTATGGCTATTGTTACTCAAAAGGAAGATGGTGTGGACAATATGGTGTTTTGACTGACTCAAAAATTATGCAAAGATATGAAGATGCAATCATTTCATTTCGATGAAAACTATGCTACGAGAAGGATAAAACATTTATCATTCCCATATGCACATGTCCCAAAGTCTATTAAACTCATCAATATCAATATTCTCAAGAAATGAGAAAAAGGTACTGTACACCAATGCAATTCCGTTACTTCAAATGCAAGAATGCCCCCAATCTAATATAAAGCAAGAAATTAAATCTTTTTGTTTAAAAAATTTCACTAAAAGCAATAATGAACTTTCTTAAAACAACTAAACCCAAACTAAAAGTTTTCTTTTAAAGCGAACTATTCAAAAGAAATCTGATCTTTCCCTAAACAATTCTAAAGAAAACACATGCTTTGTAATTGAAAGACACTCAAAGCAAGAGACTAATCCTTCAAAACCAAACAAAGCAAAGATGGCTATAAGCAACTCAAAGAATGTCAAGCAGACGGTAAACAGATCAATATAGGCTCCAAAATTTCAATCCAGCTGATCAAAGCAAAACTGGGCATCAAAAAATAGGATATCCTAATTCCAAACACAAATTTCAAATGGGTTCGCAGCCTAGCTATAGGGTGCAGTGCGAACATTAGTGAAGTTTGCAGGCTAGACACAGGTAGGGTGAAAACACCTCACACTGGATTACACAGTAGGGTGCGAACTCAGATGATTCTCATAGGCCACTAAAGGGTACAGTGCGAGAATGTCTGTAAACACAAAATTTGGAAAAAGGAGAAATTTTTTTAGTGAACTTTCAAAACCAGAGAGTCTTATGGATCTCCCACAGACTCAGAGACCAGAAAACAAGAAATCAAAGCAATGGAAACTAGACTAACTAGGAAACAATATGTTCCCCAGTGGAGTCGCCAATTTTGTTATTGGATAAATCCGTAAGTGCGGACACAAATCGATCTCCGTAGATCCACCTGGATCTAGAACAAAGCAAGACAAAACATGACTCTTTCCCTAGATTCTAACCATTGAATTAAATAGGAGAAAAGAACAAAGAACATACCTTATTGTCGCTTCCTATGGTCTTTGTTGCTCCCGCTTCGCTCCAGTGCTCTCGTGCAGCCAAGACCAAGACAACACAAACCAACGAAAGTGAAGAAAGCACAATCTATTCAATAGTCAATCTATATATATGATCAAGGAGTTATACAATAAAGTGGAATTAGCTTTATGGGAAAGAATCATATTACTATATCATATCAAATGTGAAAGAGAGATTACAACCATGGCCTTGATGTCATAAGGTCCCTTCCAACTATCCTTCATTCCCCACACTCTTCTTTCTCCAAGGATTCTGAGACCATAGATCTGATAGCTACTCACAAACTATCTTGACAAAGCAAATCTCAAAGCCACTCCAACCAAGTCAAAGCTAACAAGCTCAAGAATCAACAAAGCTAACCCAAGCTAACTTTCTCCATGAGAACTCCTCTCCTTTTATAATTTGAAGAGGATAAGGTGAGGAGGTTAGGATGATCCCACTAAATCATGAAAGCGAGTAAGATCCAAACCATTCGGATGCCACCTCACCATAGAAGTTTCTCGTTCTAGAAGATTCAAGAAAACACTCATTTTTCCCACGTGCAGGCATTCTCCCACCCTAGCTATAGAGCAACCTGTGAACACCTCGCACCCTAGCTATAGTGCAACCTACGAGAATGGGTCATTCTCGCACCCTGCCTATATAGAAACCTGTGAACTTCCCTTTTTATAAGGTTTTTACATAGGAAAAAGCAACTTCTTTTCTCAGGAGAAGTTCTTCTCCCTTCTCTCTTTAGGAACTCAGGCCATTGACCCCTCTGAAGCCAACAGATAGGTTTACATCATTAACGATCATATGGATGACGAAAATAATGTGTAACAACTTCTCTCTTCTCGCCACTTCGTGAGTTCAAAGGTTGAACTCCCGTGCTTTTATCTCGCGAATCCCCGAGACCCAAGAAGTCAACAGAGTGTTGAATCCTTCTCCAATGTGACGTGTGTCCACCTGTCTATCCTTCTGGCCCACAGCGTGGTTATGCCATGTGTCTCTCATGCCTGTCTTTGCCACTTCACAATTTCTCTCCCCAAGCGATACTTCCTTCGTATCCCTGACACCCAAGTGCTGAGATCCTGAACTCCTCAATACTCATTGTTGCAACTCACGACTTCACGACTTCTGATGTCAAGACGAGGTCCTCTCAACCTTCAAACCCACGAAACACTAAAATGCGATGGGACTCTGATCCAAGGGTCATCTCACGACCTGGATCCAATGGCTATCCTTGCATCTCGCGACTTCGCAATTTCGCGACTTGGAGCACCCAACCCTTAGGCTCTCACCTTGCGAACTATCAAGTTTGCAAGATCTCTCGATCTTTTCCACCTTTCCTCCTTAGATGGATGGCTGCGATCTTCTCGCAGCTTCGCCACTCACGAAGTTGAAAGAATTCCTTCTTTGACTCCCGATGTCTGAATTCCCGATATGGGTGATCTCGTGACGCGTGTCCTCTCCAATGGACGACTCAAATTCTTTCTCCCTTTCGGGACTTTCACTTCCACTTGCAAAGGTTTAAACCTCAGGCAACTCTCGATAGATCCAACGACTGTTGGGGTCTTTGCTCAAGATCTGACAGTTCATATCCTCCCACCTGTGTGCTTCTCCTCCTTCTCCCTGGACGTGAAATCTCAAATAGTCCAGGTCTTCTTGGCTGATCTAACGACATCTATTGCTCCTCCTGAGATTTGGCGCTTTTCTTCCAATACTTAGAAGAATTTCAATTTTTCAAAGGCCTCGACCTTTGTCTTCTTTCCTCTGTGATATCTTCACCTTGAGTCTCACCTGCGCATAAATGAACGCTATCCCTCCTGAGCTTTTCTCCCGAATCCTTGAAGGATTTTGACTTCTGCACCTCTACATAATCTTCATGCACACAAGGGTGCTATCTCTTCTGATCTTTCCAAATACTCAGAACCCTAAGGGAATAATTCCTTTTTTCCCTTTGTCCCTTAGATGGAGAATTCAGATGCCCTCCTGGTTATCCTCTGCTTAAGCAACCTCTTGCTGAGATCGCAGGGTGTTCCACAACCCTGTGAAGATCCTTCTTCTTGGACTCTTCTTCAATCTCTGAACTCAGAGAGTTCTCTTCCTGTGCCTATCTGCACACTGTCTCAATGCCCTCCTAGCAGAGTGTCAATAATCCTCAACGATTCTGACTTCTTAAGAACTTACAACAGAGTTATCCTGTGCACTCCCTTGCACCTGCCCAATGCCCACCTAGCAGAGCTTCACAGAAATCCTCAGAGATTCTGTCTGTAATTGTGTTATTCTTCACAACCCTACCTCCAAGGTATTCAACAACCTTGAGGTCTTCCTTCTGAGTTGATGATTCCAACTTCTTTTCCCACCTGGCACGTCTTTTTCTGAACCCGTAGAATTCAGAAGTGCTTCAGTGCACTAGTATTCAAAGTCCACAACACTCTGTCATGCCCTCCTAGCATGAAACCTCAAAGACCTTCACCGGAAATCAACCACACTCCTGCAAATGAAAAAATACAACATACATTCACAACATAATAAGAACACACACATACATTCATTTAACACCAGAAATATGCAGGAAAAACTGATGTTTATATTAAATGGCAAATGCTTGTATGTACAAGGTGTTCCTGAGCATGGCCTGTAACAAGGTCTCAACTCTTCTCTTCTCTTCTCTATGCTAACTACTACAAAATGAGACCCCAGAAGATATTTTACCTGAGGGGGCTCTTCGATTTCTTCCCTCCAATCTACCTACCCTATTCAATGGCATTGAAAGGGTTGTCTAGTCCACAAATCAGATCTAGATCTCAGCCTTACAAAACATTAAAGGCCTATCTACCTACAACTTGTACAAAGGCACGACTTCCCAGCTCAACAACTTAAACATTTAATTTCATTCACTTTTAAATAAAAAACGAGGGTTGTGCCTCTCTTCAGCTTTGAATGCCTACGCTTGACGTGGCTGGCTGGTTGGCTGACTGTTGTGAGATGATACTCCTGCATCAAGCTGTCTAAGTGGGTTTGGGACCCTTATGTTGCTTGTTGTTGTGGCGAGGATGTTGCTTCTTAAGATTCTTGGGTTTATCTTTCTGATGGATGACTCAGGATTTGTTAGAGGTACCCGCAGTGTTGATCACTCAAAGTTGTACAAGCTTATCTTTCTCTCTAATCAAATCATCACAAAAGGACTGAAGAGTGGGTTTTTGATAAATTGTCTCTAGAGTCTATTTCATGGAATAAAAGGTATATAAAAACACATAATATGCACTACCTAGATTAGAAAGAATAATATAGATGCAATGCTCTTCATCCATGTTTGTCTTAGATTCTTCACATAAAATTTTGAGTGTTTTAAACTTAAATAGATATTCTTCAATGCAAGAAAAATCACTTGGACTTAAATTCAGTACTTGATTTTCTAACTGTTGTGCTTGTATAATATTGTGTTTACCAAACACATATTCAATATTTTCCCAAGATTCATTGGGTTTATCAATTTGTTGAAGGTGGAACCTTAAATCATAAGAGATGGACATTCCGATTATGACACCTTCTTTGTCATTTCTATTATCCCATTTGAATTTCTTATCAACATTAGTAGGTTATGTTTCCTTTCCCAAGGTAATCTAGTACAAGCCTTTACTTCTTAATAAATCCTCCATATGGGATTTCCATTGGAAGTAGTTGGTGCTGGTAAGAAAAAGATTACTTGAAGAAGCCATATTAAATATGTGGCTAATGTGGATTTAAAAACTGAAACTAATGATCTAGATGGAAATATCTCGAAAAATTAGGCGGTTTAAAAAAAAAACGGCACTGAAAACAAATTTCGGATGTGAAAGTTATCCCCTTTAAAAAAAAGGCATAAACGATAACCAAAGGACCATGTGGTGGTGTAAGTTTCTTTATGAAGTGACCCACTTTTATAAAAACAAGTGAGGATCAATTTTACAATGAAGTTACTTTATAAAAGAAAAATTGCATGCAAAATAAATAACTCTAAAAGCTACTTATAGTGATTCACTTTTATAAAGTGAAATACACTTTACAATGAAGCATGAACTTTTTCAAAAAAAGTAACAAAAAGAGAGACTTGAACTCAAGACCTCTTACTTAATAAGGAAACGTTTAACAAAGTGGGCTAGAAAAACATATTGTATTGTTTAGAAAGAGGATTTTTGTTGTTGTTGTTGTTGAAGACGGCCTTGGAGAGCGTGCTAAAAAAAACTCTTTTCACAGAAGAAAACATTTTCACTTCTCGATGACAACAAGGGTTAGATCTCGGTTAGATCTCGGTTATGCTCGGGAAAAGAGCATAAAAAAATCTAAAAGAGTATCAACCTAGAAACAAACAATATAAAACCGAAATAATACTCTGCAAAAGTTTAAAAGGGCGTATTTGGGGTTTATACCTTCAGATCTAGCTGAAATGGCCGTTTCTTGGGAAAGCATAAACCTTTTCGAGTGAAATGAAAAGAATTCTTGAATGAACCGAGTGCTTTAGACACAATGGAACAATCCTCTTAGCCCATACATTTATGGAAATGGAATAAAACAGAGATGAGGCAATTTGGCTTCACGGTCTCAATCTACAACAAGACTGGGTCTTCAAACAGGATCTGATACCATGTTCAACAACATAGGTATTCCAATAGAGGATGAACAAATTCAGTAACCACTCATGATGTTTTGACATGGTAAAACCCATACGGGGAAACATACATGACCCGATCCAATGCGACCACTTGGAGTAGTTTATTAATGCAAAAGAAAAAGATTACAGAGAGATTTTACAAGAGAGTTTCTCACAATCGATCGTCGGCAAATGAACCTCCATGATCTTTAAATAGAGATCATGGACCAATCGGGTGTTAAGACACGAATCAATGGCTATTAATATTGAGGATAATATGAATGGTCAAATCACTTTATGTCGGGAACATATCGTGACTGTCAGATTTCCTAACTACAAATTCATACTAATGCATACTAAACAAACACACTTTTACCTAATGACACATTAGACCAAGTGTCTAAATATCCTAAGTGTCTAAATATCCTAACAAATATTTCAAGTGGTCCAAAAACTATGGCTTCCAACTTGGTGCATGTTCCCAACTTTGGTGAGTTCTTCTTTGGATTCACTTTTATAAATACATGCTCTCCCACTTAGAATTCTCTAGATACCCTTCCTTTATCTGCATATTTCTTTTACCTATATTGTGATGCATTCAAATTATGTTTTATATTGAACATTTTCTCTTCTATTTACTTGAGCCTCTCTTTCCCAAGTACCACTATGTCTACTAGATTTTTCTATATCATTAGAGTATTGCATTTTTTTTCCATATAAAGCCTCAAATGGGCTCATTTTTAATGAATATTGATACCCATTGTCATATGAAAACTCAACCAAAGGAAAGTAATCCTCCCACTTGGAAGGGTTATCCATCACATACATCATTAATATGTCATTTCCACTTTGTTGACTCTCTCTGTATTCTCGATGGTTTGTGGATGATATGTTTTACTAAAATTTAGATTTGTACTAAATCATTTGAACAATCCCTTCCATAAGTTTGAAGTAAACTTGGGATCTCGATTGAACACAATTGCATTAAGAACTCAATGAAACCTATAAATTTCCCTCATATATATCTATTCAATTTTGGTTTCTTTATGACTTAGCTTGACTAGAATAAAATGGGCATCCTTTTTCAACTTATCCACCACCACTATTATTTAATCATGTTACCTTACTATGTTAGGAAAATTAGTGATGAAATCAATGGTTACTACCTCCCATTTCCGTTCTAGAATTTGAAATGGTTGTAAAAAACCTACTGGGTGTCCATGCTCAACCTTCATGCTTTGTCACTCCATGCATCTGGCTATGTAATCAATGACATCATTTTTTATACATGGCCAATAGTATTGGCTTCCCATTGTTGCAATTATTTTCTAGTAACCTGGGTGTCCAACATATGGAACATTGTGCATTTATTTTAGAACCAAATTTGCTAATTCACGTGCATTACGATGATAAAATCTATTTTTTTCCATCAATATTCCATCTTCTCCTAACTTTTATTATTTGTATTCATTTTTGTACATTTTCTTGCTACATGCCTTCTTTTACATGTAGGTAATTCCCATCTACAACAATGGGCTCTAAAATATCGTTCTTTAAATTTGAATTATATTATTTTATTGATGTAACATGCATTACATGGACCCTTCTGCTGAGTGCATCAACAACCTTGTTTTCTTTTCCTTTGATATGTTTCATAACAAAGTCATATTCGCTCAATAATTATAGCCATATGATTTTTGTGACATTCAATTTTTTTTACTCAAACAAATACTTTGGACCACCATGGTTTGTCTTGAATTCAAATTTCTTTCACATTAAATAATGCTTCCAGATCTTCAGTGCATGAACTACAACAACAAGCTCCAAGTCATGTGTGATATGATTCCTTTCACACTCTTTGAGTTTCCTAGACTCATAAAAAATGACATGTCCATTCCAGGTAAGGACTCCACCAAGTCCTTCTTTGCATGGATTTGTGCATAATCCTCATTTGGGTCAGTAATATTCAAAATAGGTTCATTGGTTAACAATTCCTTTACTATTTGGAAACTTTCATTGCACTTTGAATTCCATTCAAATTTTATTCCATTCTTTTGTAAAGAAGTGATGGGGTGAGAAATCTTGGAGAATACCTCTATGAATCTCCTATAGTATCCAACAAGCCCCATGAATGAACATGCTTCTATTACATTCCATGGTGTTGGCCATCCTCTAATGGATTCAATCTTCTCTGGATCTACTACTATCCCTTCTGCTAAAATTATGTGTCCCCACTAATGGATCTACCTCTGATAGAAATAATATTTTCTCAACTTAGCATATAGTTGATGCTATTTTAGCACCTGTAGCACCAAACTCAAATGGTGTTCATTCTCTTCCTCTAACTTGGAATAGATAAGTATGTCATCTAATAATACATAACAGGTTCTTATCTAGATAATTTTTGAATATGGCATTCATTAGGAACAAAAGGTCGTTGTTGCATTGGTTAAACCAAATGGAACCACTATAAACTCATAATGTCCATGCCTAGTTCTGAAAGATTTCTTTCTTATATCTTCATCCTTGATTCTTACCTGATGGTAACCTAATCTTAGATCTATCTTTTAAAATATATTTTCTCCTCTTATATTAAAAAAGATTCATTGATTATGTGTAGAGGATACTTTTTCTTCAAAGTATCTTTATTCAACTATACAAAGTCAATAAATAGCCTTAAGGTCCCATCATTCTTTTTCACAAATAGTATTGTTTCTCTCCAAGGTGAGACACTTTGGTGTATGTAATTTTTCTTGAACAATTCTTCTAGTTGCATTTGTAACTCTTTTAACTCAATTGTACTCATTATGTAAGGATTCTTTGATATTGGGGTGGCTCCAGGAATTAAATCAATAGAAATTAATATCTTTCTTTGGTGGAAAACCTAGTATTTCCCCAAATGCTTCTTCAAACTCTTACAATACTAGAAAATCCTCAATACTTGGACCTTTTATATCAGCTGGCTATTCCACATGTGCTACAAATAGTTTCCATCCTTTCGTGAATCACTTCTTCAATTGTGAAGTGAAATTTCCTTTATAAAAATGGGTCTTGGGATTCCTTTCACTATGATATACTTCCCTTCTTCATTAAGACATGTAAAAGTCTTGTTATGAAAATATAGCACAACATGATTCATGTCCAACCAATCCATTCCAACTAGGACATCATATGATCCTAATGGTATGATGTTCATATATTCAATAATGTTCACTCCATTCATGTCTATTAGACAACCTTTTACAATCTCATTAATCCTCCTTTTGGTCCTAGTGGCTAGTTGAACCAACCACAATTTATCATGATTACTTTTCTTCAAATGAAATCTTTCCACTAAATTAGGGGAAATGTAACTATGAATTTTTCTTGAATCATTAAAAATAACAATAGGCCAATTGACTATTGATGTGTAGTGGGAAGAAACGAAGTTAAACATTAATAAAACAACAAAAAATTTATACACAGACCCTTTTGACATCCCCAACAAGCAAGTGAAGTCTCAACTGAGGCATCTAGAGGTGTTGCAGGAACCAAGTTTCTATAGTGGGGGGAAGTGAGGCATTCAACATAACCATTCTATGCATTATCCATTCATCTACTGTGTGTGTAGTTTCTATTACTTAACCTCTAATTATCATTCACTATACCATGTGCACGACATTACTTCACTTAACATTCATTCATTCATCATTAACTTAAATGCACAACCTATAGAAGTGTCATATTAAGAATACTAAACATTTACCAATATTGTGCAATAACAGTAAACATCATATGCATCATAACACACAACACATCAAGACACAAGGTTTTAACATGGTTCACCCCAAACTGGGCTACATCCACAACGATTGGCTTCTTATTTTATTCATTGAAATCTCCTTATATTTGCACACTATTCTTAGAAATAGATGTATCATTTATCATTACCCAAACCTGATCCAAGTGGATATTGGTGTCCACCCAACTGTTCCAAATTTCAACTGGCTCAACTTGACAATTTTCAGTTCAACGTGTTTCTCTGTAATGGGGACAATTCTTTGTAATTGTGGGTTATATACTAACGAGGCTGTCTTGAATCCCTACACAGCATCCAGGTGGATATTGGTGGCCAACCACCTATTCCAACTAGATTATTTTGGAATTTTTCATGTCAGTACATCTTTCTGTACTTCCAGGTCCATTTTTGGGCTCTAAAACAATGTTTTCTTGGCTTCCCACAGTCAAACTACAGACACAGTTAGAGTTTGAAGGAATAATGCGTAATTATTGAAAATACCTTTCCAATGTGTTATCATAAGCCTAAAACGTAGATCATATGCAAAAGTTACAACACTGGGAAGTTAATGTACTAACTTACCCCAATGGGGCCCAAATGACTTTTGGTGCTTCATCTCATAGGGTTAGGTTTTTGGATGTATAGGGTTTTGGAATTCATGTTTATCATTAAAAGGCCTTCAAAGCCTCATTGTAATCATATTCTTTCAAATGAGTGTAGTCTTCACATATCTTCTCATAGATAAAGTTGCCAACATTATAGCGAGTCTTGCACTCTGTATTTTTACAGTCTTTGTACATTTCTTTCATTAATAGAAATCATGTATTGTTGTATTTCTCCATTTCTGACAATTTTTATGTGTATATCATTGTAATATCTCTACTTTCATTTTGTTTCGAAAATCACCTGGATCAAAACCTGTATCAAGCATTTTTCTATAGTGCAATCATAAATCCCGAAAACCTTAGTCATCATTCAAAACACCTGAAATGATTCTTCTTCAAAAATCTCATCAAAACTCGCATCCCCATCTTGAATAATTGACTCTCTCCTATCTACTTCTACTCAACAACCCATTGTAATTTATATATTTACAATAGGGATAAAACAATTACAAAATGGTTACAAAGTGGACATAATTTCCCCAAAATCCTAATCACTTTCCACCTTTTGTGCGCTAACTCCTGAGCATGCTCCAACTGCTTTGCATGCACGCTGCTAAGCCTAAATGTCATGCAATCCGTTCCTACACAATTCCCAAGACTTATCCAAAATATCTTGGTCCAACATGCCCCCAACACTAACATGTGGGTCATCCCAGGCCACTTGAGGTTTTCTTCCATGTCACCAAAAGTTTATGTAGTATATTACTAGCCATTGCAACCTTTTCCCTGACTTGTTCTTTCTGCCATACAATTTTCGCGACCATTTTTGTAGTTAAGCGAGTCTTCAATTTTTCAATGTTTTCATGTGCTACCTGCTTTACCTTTCCTTGAGTGGCTACTAACTCCACTGTCACCTTATATGATTCTTCTTACAATACCTCAATATTTTGTGCACGATCATGTTGCTCCACCCTTAGCTGATTTATTTCTGAATATAGATTCTTGTTTTAGGCCATTCTTGTTACCACCTCTGCTGGAGGTAATGTACTCATTACTTCTTTGAACTTCCACACCTTATCCTGCGAAGGATGTATATTTTTTCCAATCTTTTGCAGCTCCACATCTTTAGTCAGTTACGTCCAAACGTCCATTATTTCTTCATACAACTTAACACATTCTACTTCCATACTCTTGATTTTCTCTATGCTTGTGGTGGTGATATTTTCGTGTTGCTCCTCCCTTTCCACTAGGGCAATGCTTGGCATCTATCATTCCTCTAAGTCGATGATTTTTGTCCGGAAGCCCTAAATGGATTCACTCAACTTTGTCACTTGTTCCTCCAATGGGGCATCTCCCTCCTTAGCACTTTTGGAATAATGTTTTATATCCCCTTGACTTCCTGTTTGAGTCTCTCTTCCTTTTGTGTTGCCTCATCTTTCTCTTTCCTGAATTGGTTGTATTTTTCTTGCAACATATCCTTCTCTGTGACTGTCTTTGTTAGATATAATGAAGTCGACACTTCACGCACTTGAAGTTCCTTTGCCACATGTGATTTTAACATATACAAAATTTCTGTAGGCAATTGAGAAACCACTAAGTCAATATGACTTAGTGTCTTCACTTGCTCTTGCAATTTTACTGTGGGGAACTCTAAGGATCCTATCACAATATTCATTACATGTCTTTCTCTAGATACAATAGAGGTCTTCGACTGCACCTCAATTGTTTGCATTGTATTCTCTTCTTGCACTTTTTTTCTTGGTTGTACTATTGTAAGTTGCGTGGTATCTAAACATTGCCGCAACACATAAATCAATGCTTGCGTATTTGAATTCCTTTCCTCTTATTGTTTTTCCACGTGCTCAAAAGCTTCATATGTTGCTTCCTTAAGATGGTTTTCAATTTTATCCAAGTCATCTCCTATAAGGGATTGAACAACTAGCTCCCTTTCAACTTTCCTTTTCTTGTGTTGTGTGGCTTCTTTCCTCATGTATATGTATTTTCTCTTCTCTCCTATGTGTGGCTCTATCTTTTTTGTTTTTCTACCTGTGCCATTTCCTTTTTCTTGTTCTTGTCCTTTTTCTTAATCATTATCTATATCTTGTACTTATAGGTTTAGTTTCTTTGGATGCTCTGGATCTGATGTTGGGATATTCCATTCATCATCCCAATCTTCCATAATGTTCCCCATATATCCCTTGGTTAATATGTACCATGTGGGTAGTCATTCCTGATTCAACTCCTTCTTGGCTTGCACATACATGTGATGGCACCCTACCTTAAAGTGCACAATTGGCCTGTATGATTCTACCACCTGTGGTGATATGCACGGTGTACTCTGAATGTTTGTCCAAATAATTTCCTTGTATATATAAAAAGCAAACATTATTGTATAATTTTCGCACCTTGTGTGTAGTATACTATAAGTTCTGATATCGGGTGGCTAGACATGGATTATATTTTACTCCCAAGAACTGTGTATCATCCAGATCCCTCCATGTTGATAATGCAATTAGAATTAAGAGCCATGAGTAGTGAAATTGAGTCCCTTTATCCTGGACCTATTCACAATTGATCAAGAACTAGTTGAGAAAAAATGTCACGCGGTTCATCTACATGCCCTCGACGCACTTCTCAATTGTCGCAATGAATGGCGCTTATACTTGGTCCCTCCACCACTTCCTTAACAATTTACAAGCTAGTACTTGTGTCACAAATATTATTGTTGGGCTGCATATGCTTGCTACATCTAAAATGCACTATCCTCAGAATGTATGAAAATTTTGTTTCATGCTCTTTGATAAATCCTTCTCATTCATTTTTTTTTTAAATATTAGTGAAGGGTCCTCCACTTGAGACTATAATCCAATAATGCGAACAATCAAGTTTGTATCAATTGAGACCAGCCTGTCGAGCCATAAGTAAACTCCATGTATGCAACTCAACAATATATTCATGCAAGCGTTAATCTATGCACTCCTCTCGAAGTGTGGTATGTCGAATAAGTTTAGAAGACCATCTTGTTTCAACCCTGTTGCGCATATTTCTGGCTCTAGCACAACCATCCTTGTCTCTACATTGACGTACCTCTTCACATACTTACTCAACACCATAGCCATAAATTTATTCTCATCTGTAATGTCATGGTATGCATACTTTAATCTTGGTATCAAACCTAACATGTCTTCCTCTACAAATAACTCTAGGTGTTATTTTTGGTTCCACAATCTCGTACATAGTGTATTTTGACAGGTTGACTAGTTTTGTTATATCTTTCTTGGGTGGTATGTTCTCTCTTGGAAAGTTGGATAAGTTGTTGGAGATAATTAACACAAACCTAGGAATTATTTTCCTAAGGTTTTTCCTATGTTTACTAGTCATTATTCATTCTCCTATAGTCTAAGGATAATATTCCTCTAGGAGAATATTCTCTTTAGTTCACACTTTAGTTTGATTAGTTGAGTGGAGTCTAGATGCCACATTGGGATCATCACCAACTAATGTGCATTGTCATTGGGATTATCACCACATTAGTGCATTAATCATGATTCCCTTATCTCCTCCTCACTTCACTCCGTTTCAATTAGTTAACTGAAGACTGAGAGACTAGTTAACTCAAACTAGGTGGCAGTTAACTCCTGTAACTACCTAAGAGACTAGACTAGGTGGAAGTTTACTCCCGTGACTATTGGTGTGTGTCCATATTAGTATACACCACCACTATTTCACATTGGCTTCTCCTCCAATGCACATTAGTTGAGTTATACAAAGTATATCATGTGTAAATTATCATTCATTCATTTGGTTAATTAGAATTCTTCCATTCTTTCTCTCATGCTTCTCTTTTCTCATATTTTCTCTACAAACTATGTATGTAATTTTCTAGCTAGATATTTTTTGTGCAGGTTCAACACATTTACATGGTATTAGAGCCAATGGATTTCTAGGAAAAATACACACCAGATTCGTTTTGCAGGAACCGAAGTTTGAAGACAACAGGAAAAATAGAATTTCCAAAATAATTCATTCTTACATCGTACAATTTATTTGCATGGAAGGAGAAGATGATAGTGCATATTCAAGGTAGAGTATTATACAAGTTAACCATGGACACAGAGACTGAACCCACATTAGCCATAGAAAAATACATTTGGAACTATTTGCAGTCTCATTTCTCCTGAATTCCTCTTTCACATATCCTCCTGTAAAACCCCCAATGAAGCCTGGATCACCATGGAAGGGATTTTTCGCAAACAAGACGAGATGAGTGGAAACATGATCCAGGTGGAATTTATCACTTTGGATCCAAAAACCTTCGACAATGTCCAAGATTTCTTTACCAAATATAAGGATTTGTTGTCGCAACTCAAGGCTTGTGGGGTTGATAAATCTAAGGAAGAGAAAGAAATTGTTCTCACCATTCTCTCCAAACTTGGTCTAGAATAATTAGTGTTTGTATCTACATTTCATTAAGTTAGGCTCCCCTCTAGAGCCATCTAGAAGATTCCCTCTCTTGACATCTTTATAGAATCTTTGACACAAGAGCATAACAAGATTATCAACATGGGAAAAATCAAAGGCCCAAAGGTGCATGCACTTGTTGTACAAGATGGTAGAAATCAACCAAATAAGAAATATAAATATAAATACAAAACGAAAGCACATGCAAATCCAAACAAGGAAGGGTACTCAAAACCCTTCAACGATGCCTCCAGATCCAAAGGTGGAAAGGGAAGAAAATGGGAGAAATGCACTTACTTCCATAAATAATTCCATCCAAAATAGGCATGTATGAAGAAACATATAGATCAAATGACCCAAATACTTCAAAAAAACAACCTTGGATATCACATCCCCGAGGGTTCCAAGAAGAAGAAGCCAAAATATCATAATCCCAATAAAGGAAATTCTAGCCATGCTTTGATTGCCATCAACTCCTCTCCCAATGCTTGGATTGTATATTCAAGAGCATAGCACCACATGGAAGCCACAAAGGAAGTCTACTCTTCATTGGATGCATGAAAATGTCCTCTTATTTTGATGGGGGACAACTCTCAGGTCAAAGTCACTGTAAAAGGAATAATTGAACTCACAAATGAGAGATTCGAGAATGTGCTACACATTCCCAAACTCTCCATCAATCTTCTCTCCATATATCATATGAAAAAATACGACACTGAAAAGAGAGTCATATTCACACCTGTTT
>WSFP011486523.1:0-15418 GCA_009831015.1 Picea engelmannii | reverse complement strand
ATCTTGTACTTGAACATTTAAGTGGGGTAAAAGGAGGTTGCCCCCTCGAAGAGGCTTATTATCTGAAATTATCTCTGTTTCAAGGCGTTGAGTACTTTTCCTGAGGTTTTTTCATGCTATATTGATGTTTGGTTCTTAACATACAACAACCATATTTTCTTTCTTCTTAAGTGCCAATTTTCATCTTTTATTCATTGATAAGTTTGATGTTGATTTACCTAACTAGTATAGATATTTATATGATGATTTTAGATTTCTTATTTACTGATATAAATTGATATATAATGATGAAAATTAGGGACAACAAGTTTAACTTTCTGATCCAACTAACATCTATCATTGCAAAGTGTATTTTCTTGTGTCTCGGGCAGGTACAATCATTCAGAGAAGTACTATACATGTGGGCAAAAAATTAATTAGATTTGACCTCTAGGGAATTCACTTCCATTTCCCTCCATCTCCATCTCAATCCCCTCAGGGTCACCGGGATCGCCTCCCTAGATTGACCTAGTAACCGTTGAAGTGTGTGACCTACATCGAGGTGACATTGGGTGTAGTATTCCCAAGTTGTATCACTTTCCTTGTGGTTGGTTGGTATTTTCCCAACCTACAAATTGCACCATAACAGTCCCAAAGAGAACTCGTCCATTTCATCATACACATATCAACCAAGCATCATAAGTCAAAAAGAATCTTGAAGACATTTTAAAGTATAATATCAAGAGAATTAAAAAACCTCCTCAAAGGAAATCATCAACAAAATCCAAAACCCCCCAACTCTCTCAAGGTAGGTGAATAATAATCATTAGGCTCATAGTAGTAGAGGATTAGGCATTCGAGTTCAAATTTTAATAGGGGGGGCCTTTTATTTTTCTTATAAAATAAAAATGAAAGGGGTATTTGTTGTGGCCACAAAAATGATATAACTAAAATAAAAGAAACCTAAAACAAAACAAAAAAAAATGTTAGTCATCAAAAGAGGAATCAAATAAAGGTAATCTTGTAATCCTAGTGGCATGGGACACTTCATGAACATTATTTGTGAAGACTTGGAAATTAAACCAAGGGAAATAATTAACCATTCAAAATAAATCCCAATAGAAATATTCTCATGGTACACATATAAAAGGAAAAAGAAGAAAGATTATGATAATTGATAATCTAGTAGAAAACAATCACAATACAATCCTCCAATCCAACTATCACACATAATTTCTCTTTCATTTAGTGAAACAAAAAAAACTTCTAGGAACCTAGAAAAATGGGTTAATGGGGATGCTTAGTCAAAACATATTTTTAAATTCATTCACGTGAACATTCCACAAACCCATAAAACCTCAACATTTCAATATTTCATGTCATAAGTAAGTATTTTACACACTAGAAAGCATTGAAATTTTCAATATAAAAAATTACAAGTGGCATCTTTAACCAAAGCATCAATTTATCTTTGCCAAAGATTCAAATGATTCAATTGGATGAGGCATCACAATGGATTGAAAATGATCCCAAATATAAATTATTTCCTAGAATGTGTTTAATATTAGATTATGAGAAGCCAAGTGAAAATTAACACTTCCCTAAGTTTCTTTCATATAAAGAGAAAAAATCATGAGATGTTGGTTGCACAAGTAATTTTCCAGCCTGCATAACAAAAATGAATCTCATGTTCAACTGTTTGACAGTTTGGGAAAAAATCTTCCTCTAATGATTAACTTATTAAAATTAAATTATACTAAAAAGAAAAATAAGAAACATGATTAAAACTAATCCTAAGAAAATCTTTCTATGCTACTCTAAACTTGAACTATATCGGGTGTCATAAAACTTATGTAAAAGAATAAATCTAGTGCAGTCATTCAAGTTTTCATCTTTCATTCATTTAGCCAAATCTCACATCCTTCTTCCCAAGAAATAAGAATTATGTGTTTTCCCACAATATTCCCTTCGACATAAGACTCAATGTCATTAATTGTTGTAGGATGTGGACCCCTGGACACATCATCGTGTTCCCGAAATCAGAATCATTCAAATTAAACAAGTATAACAATAAAAATTTAATTCCATCCATCTTTTAATGATACTTGTCCACCACTAATACTTTAGCATGCTCAAAAGATAAATGAAAATATGATTCAAAAAATCACCAACATTGCACACCAAAGTATTTATTTTCTCTTTTCATAAATGATGATAATGTGAAACATTTGTATGACTATATTCAACCTTGCGAGATGAAAGAGGAAATCACTATGTATATGAGAGAGATTAAGACACTCTAATAAGGAACAAATAATTTCAGATAACAACCTAGATTGATTGATTCACCCAATACAAATGAAAGATATAATTGGAAAACATAATTTAATTGAATGGGAAAAGCCTAATTTTTAATGACTTGATGTTTTTCATGATAGGTAAATCCATGAGACTGATATCCTAAAGTTTCCAAGAGTCCTCCAAGAAGAGAAACTATGAATTCCACTTCCTTGAGCTTACATATCACATGGAATGTCAATGAGTGTGTAATTTGTCTTTCTACTAGTAACATCCCAAGGCCGAGCCCTTGCTAAATTGTAATTATGTTTATAAGCTGGTGAGCCAAGTGTTTATAATATGGAAGACTTATGTGTTTATTAGGCCGGAGAGCCCAGATGCTAAGGCCAATGAGCCTGATTTTGTATATGTAAAGACTCGCATCATTAATAAAAATTACATTGTTGTGTGTAGACCCTCCACGAAGAAAGAGTTATGGGGGACTAAGCTCCACTAGGTAGGGAAGGGGATAAGTGTTTAGGGATAAGGGATAAGCTAGAGGGGTTACCTCTAAAGGAATAATATTATATTATTATTTCATAGAGTCTAAGGTTTGACATAACAGTGTTGTCCTAAGTTCCCGAGGAAAGGGAAGAGTGTTAAGTGGAGCTCATGCAGCTTCACGAAGACATATGTCAACTTGGGTGCATGTAGTATTTAGGTGGGAAAGTCAGCTCATTGGGGGTTCCTTCACTATTCTGTCTCCACTCTCGCGATGTTAGCCACCCTGGAAGTCCGCCATACTCCCCACTGAAGCGCGTAATAAGATAGGAAGAGCCCAGAACCTGCAGTTATACTTGAGTTGTCTTGTGTATTTCCTGGGAAGCCCAACACACCTGTATTTTCTTGAGCTCGTGTTGTGTCTTAGCGGTTGGTTGATGATACCAACACAGTTCCTTCACTGAGCTTGTCCTGCTACCATATTCTATGTCCCTACCTGTTTTTAGTTGTTACCATCACCTTTGCATTAGCCAAATTCGATTGTTGAAATCACATGTGTCCATTTGACATAAGAGTTTAATTGAAGAAGCAGGTTGTCAGGCCTATGAGAAACTATTCCCAGGTTAGAGAGCTTGTTGGAGAAGTGAGTTCTCCTGGAGGGAATCTCGTAGTAGCTACATTATTCTAAGACTTCCGGTGCATCCTATTGTTGAAGCCCAAGGAAAGGGAGGTGTAGTAGCCGATGGACTTGTGATAGTGAATGTGTACACTTCTGGGGTGGGACAGGCATGTGGGGAATGAGGGTATGTGGGTTGTGGGCGTAAGTGGCTCCTAGGAGAAAATCCTTCATATTCTTATGTGCAGCTTCCCTGTTGTCCTTGCCAATCCTAGGAAACCCTTGCCCAATGGAGTTTAGTCCCAGATCGGGGGTGGCCCATTGCTGAGTGTGATGAGTAGCATGGTCTAAGGCTGAGAGGCTTGTGGAAGGTTTGCACGCAGTTGGTGGTCCTCAATTAAAATATAAGTACTCATTTCTCTCTTCATTTACATACTATGCATTTTTATATGTTGTTATATCTATGGTTTTTTCTGTGATTATTGCATGTATGCTTTTACTATTATTTCTGCATTAAGTTGTGTGATAGAAGAATGTAAATCATCTATTAAATATTGTTATGTGTTATTGTCTCTTCCACAAGAATATGTGTATGTACAAAATGTTAATGTCTAGTTAAAATCTGATTAGAAATATATACATATATATGTGTGTATGCTCGAGCATGTTAGTTTCTGAGGTGATGTTGCCCGACTTGTTGGTTTAAGGATGGGAAGGTCACAAAAAAAAATGGTATCACAACAGAAAGATGTTTCTACTGTGGCATTGCCTGGACTGTCGAGGGGCTCGGGACTTACAAATTGGTATCAAAGCCAAGGTTTCGAAACTGAGCTTGAATGGGAAATGTTAGTGGTTAACGAGACAAATATTTAAGAGTGAATTGTTGTCGAAAGGGATACAATTTTAGGTTCAGAGAATCCCTGGGTGCCAAGAGAATACCTTGGTCATGTTATGAAGCTCAGGAGGTATACTAGTTTATGGAATGGAAATAGAGAAGGAAGTTGCAACAACCGTTGCATTGGGATGCGAGGTTTGAAATTTGGGTCGTAGGATCATTTCAGGAGAAGGAAGACCCTTCACAGTCGTCAGATATAGATAATGTGCAAGAAAGTAAAAACCCTAAGTCCTTCAGAATTTGTGACTTCGGAAAATTTTATGTGTTATAAGAAGAAGAGGTTGAATCCCGAAGTTCTGAAGTTATGAAGAGGATCTACACTGTAGATATAGGGAAAAGTGATTGACTATTGGATTGTTTGAAGTCATATCGGAGCCGTAGATCAAGCCAAGATCAAGGGGTAAGGCACAATGACATATCAATGTATTTGGGAGCTTGACACTTCGGGCTAAACGAGGTGTGCTAAGGTGAATCCTTTTGAAGTCCCGAAGTGAAGCGACATGATGACATCACCCAGGGTGACATGGAATTCCTTATTCCTACCACATGTCAGTCAGAATAGAACTTTGACGAACCTGTTATAGCAAAAGAAATCTGACACGTGGGGCCACGTGCCACCACCTTAATTGTTGATGGTTGTACCATGTGGACCCTGAAAGGTAAAGTAAATCAGAAATTTAGAGTTCAGGAGATTTGAGGAATACAAGTGTCTCATGGGTTGAGAAATCCGAAAGGACAAAGAGCCAGAGTCATTGTGACCATTAATAGTTGTGGACATGAGTCATAAGATCTGACACTTCTGGGAGTTTTCACTCCGAAGGTTTGTGGCATTGAAGGATTTGGAAACACCCAAAGCCTGAAACTCCGAAGCATGAAGTAAGCGCTTGTTGGTTTAGAACTTGGTCCTATACATGGTCACATACGAGTTAAGAAATGAATAAAAGGGGCTAGCATTGAATGGAGAATTGTCGCATAATAGAATAGGGCTTAGAGATAGAATCTTGGGGATTCTTGATTGATGCAAACCCACCAAAAATGGAGTCTGATAATATTTATGTTGAATGAGATTGCTTAAGTTACTCTGGAAAATTATTAAAGACTGATAGCCTAACAAAAATTCGGTTGATTGCACATTTTTTGCAAAGTTAACAATTGACAGAGCCGAACTGAGTTGTCTCATAGTAGAAACAAATGGATGTCCATTTTGGAATTGAAGTAAAAAACTCCAATGGGCATGGAGAAGAAATAGACAAAGAAGTGAGCATGATGAAAATCATTAAGAATTTTCAAAAAGATGTCCAAATGCACCAGGTAGATAACAAAAGTCTTATGAGAGTCAAGGAGCAACAAGGAGACTTCAATATGAAGCTTATGCGAATCTTGGAAAGAATTGAAAAGAAATTGGATAAGGAGAGTGGCTCCAACAAATTAGAGAATCACAGAACTCCTGATGAGGAAACAAGAGGAAGAAGTGGTAGCATACATCACCAACACTCCCGAAGGAATTCCAAAAGGAGGCTACACAACAGTTCAATTACATCTCCTACTAGAAATCAAAGGAGATCTGAAGTGGATGAAAAGAAGGGTGAAATAAATAAAATCAAGCCTCCTACTTTTGATGGAGAGCACAAGAAAGATGAAGATGTTGAGGCATGTTTGTTGGGCATGAGGAAATATTTCCAACTTCAGAACTATTCTTCTCATGCAGAGGGAATAATTATCATCTACCAACTTAAAGGAAATGAATCCATATGGCAGGATCAACTTGTGCAAGTGCAACAGGTCAGAGAGAACAATGTTACATGGAGGGAATTCAAGAGACATTTTGAAAAAAAGTACTTAACTAAGAGGTATTATGACAAGAAAATGAAAGATTTATTTGAACTCAAGCTGGGAAGTATGTCCATTGATGAGTATGAAAGAAGATTCTTGGAGTTGTTGAAGTATGTACCCTTTATTAAGGATGAGACAATTAATATTCAAAGGTATCTGAGTGGGCTACCATATTTCATCAGTGATAAAATCCAATATGATGATTCTAAAATTATGGAAGAAATTATAAGGAGAGAAAAATGCTTATTTGATCAAAAAAAAGGGAAACCTATTTTCCAAAAGGCTTGGGAAGACAAGAAGAATTTTAAGAGGGGGAAAAGGCAGAAGGGAAACAAACCACAATTTTTAAGAATAGTCCTCAAGGAGAGCCAATTTTGAGAGAGCCCGGAATGGCTGAAGTAGGTGGGAAAAGGCCAAGGAAGACACCTATGGAATGTTGGGGTTGTAAAGGGGATCATAGGTATAGACATTGTCCTCACAGAAAGGACAAAGTGAGAGTTGTTCACAATGTTTAGCAAGCAGAAATGGTGGAGGACATCGGTAGAAGAGCACCAAGGACCTATGCAGCCATGGACAACAAGCAAGCTGAGTTTCAATCACACATGATTGAAGTTGAAGGTATGGTCGATAATCATGCCCTTACTATTTTAATTGATTCAGGGGCTAGTTATAGCTATGTAGATACTAAGGTAGTAGAAATATTTCAATTTCCAAGAAGCAAGCATGAGAAATCTTTGTTGGTGCAGCTGGCTACATGAGCCAAGAGGAAAGTTGTTGAGTTGGTTAAATCATGTCTAGTGGGCATGAATGGACTAAGTACCAAGGAATATTTGAACATCTTTCCTCTAGGATCATATGATTTCCTAATTGGTATGGATTGGTTGGACCAACATCATACCATATTAGACTACCATAACAAGGCATTCACTTGCTTAGATGAGGAAGGAAATCAGAGAGCAGTCCAAGGAATTCCTAGGGTAGTTGTTGTCAGAGAAATCTCAACAATGCAGCTGAAGAAGTGTTACAGGAAGGGTTGTCAAATATCTGCAGCCCATATGGAGGAAGAATCTAAGGATAGGGTGCCAAATCTGGAGGATCATGCAGTCCTAGAATATTTTTAAGATGTTTTCAAGGAGGTACTAGGATATATTGATTTCTCTATAAATTTAATGCCTGGAGAAGCTCCAGTATCAAATACTCCTTACACAATGAGTACACCATAATTAAAGGAACCGCAAATGCATCTTGAAGAGATTTTGAAGAAGGGGTATATACTCCCAAGTGTTTCACCTTGGGGTGCCCCAGTCTTGTTAATGAAGAATAAATATGGAACATTAAGATTGTGTGTTGATTTTAGACACTTGAACAAAGTGAGTATAAAGAATAAGTATCCTCTACAAAGGATTTATGATATCTTTGATCAGTTGAAGGATGCTAGGGTATTTTCAAATATTGATGTTAGGTCAAGATATCATCAGGTAAGGATTAAAGAGGAAGACATCAGCAAGACCACCTTCATAACAAGGTATGGTAATTAGGAGTTCACAGTGGTTCCATTTGGGTTACCAAATGCCCCAGTTGTTTTCATGTTCTTTGTTATCACATGAATTTGCCAGGGGTCATATGTGTTTGTTGTGAATACCCAATTCTACACCCCTACTCCATCTGCCTCTTTTTCGCACACCATTCCTAGGATTTTTCCCTTTTGGTTGATAAATTCAATTTCCCTTTCTGATCAATGATCTAGTTTTCCTTAGTATCTTGCTTAGGATATTCTCAGCTCAAGTTTTTTATGTTTTATTTAAAGTATGAACACATATCTTGTTTTTTGGTCCAAATTTCTGGTCAGCTTATTTTCTATTGATTGAGCTCACATCGATTCATCCAATTCCTTTGTTTGTATAGTTAACAACCATGAGCACAAAGAGAAGATTTCATAAAATTCCATTTCAGGCTTGAAACAAAAGCAAACATGAAGGTTCATTTTTCAACAGTGGAGATCCCATGTGAATTTCATATTAGCGGCCCTCGGGTATTCGGAATTATAAATTTGTGCAATTTTTAGCGTCAATAAGAAGCCACAGAATTAAAGATCAAGAAAAGGTTAAGTCTGATCCGTCGGATCTCATTGGGGAGAGACCGATGATGGAGAAGCATTGCATAAATCGGGACTCCGAAGGATTGTAAGAGTTATTTGTCCAAACATTCTGAAGTCCTGAAACTCGGAGAAAATTTGGGCCATCGATCAAGGAGACACGCGGTGCCAGATCTGAGCTACATAAAAAGTCATTGTGGGATTTTCTAGTTGAGGAGTGTGCAAAGGTCCTGAAGAGCCAAAACCTCAACTCTCGAAATAATCGTGGGTCATTTATCTCAAACCAACAAGGACCATTGATCTTGGCAGTAATATCACTAGAATCCCCAAAGTACTAAAGGTCCCGAAGTAAATCTCGATCATCTAAATCAAGAGGCCACACGTCACCAGATCCTCACTTTGTAAGATTTACTTTGGAGGATTATGGGAGTTATGCATTGAAAGGTATCGAAGAGTCGAAGCCCAAACTCCCGAAGTAATTGTGAACTGTTGATCTTCGCAGCAGGAAGAAAGGTCCATCCAGGAGTGATGCATGGAAACAAAAGTGGGGCTTTCCCAGATCGTAGATCATGATCAAATCAATGGCTCTCGTGTATTTAACATGTGAAATTTGTGTCAGGATTAGTTGATAGGTATAAGCCCTAGAGTTGAAGATCAAGCGCCACATGTACTTAACCATCAGATGGTCAATATCTACTTCGGGAATCCAGACTTTGGGAGTTTTATCTCCTCCCCTCTCGCTTTCATCTGGAGCATTTTCTCTTGAAGTCCACGGATCGTTGTCGCGTGTCCCTCCAAATCTAATGGTGGTAGTTTTCTTCAGAACTCCAGGATTCAATATTTTCAACATCTCCACTCCCAATTTCATCCAGAGTGATTTCTCTCTGAGTTAAAGATCAGGTGTCGCATTTCCTCCTCAAATCGACATTCGTCATTCACTTCGGAGTTCCATCTCTACATGCAGAACACCCCCGAGCTCTAAAGTGCCAAAATACGTGGAAGTCATCAGTTCATATATGTGGTTCTCTCATCAATCATGACACCTGGCATTCATTAGGATATGACATGTGGCACTCAGTCCAGGAACCTTTGGGCATATCATCCACTTGTTTCCAAGTGACACATGTCACCTCTCTTTTTCATGACATGTTGGCATGGTGATATCAGGACACCACATTAGATCATCCTCCGGGAAGTGTTATTGTTCAGTGCCAAAATTAGCACCATATCCTAGCATGGTTAGAATGATCCTAATTTTGGCAGGTAGATAAGTTTTAGCGGTGGCACTAAATTCAGAAGGAGTGCCCAGATCGTAGATTGCCACCAGATCAACGACCACATTTCATTGCAGGGACACAACATTCTCGAACGATAAAATTTTAGAGTGGTCCCGCAATCGATACCATGGTATAGCAAGAGAGGTATGTGGCAGTTGGTGGTGAATTGCGGGATCAAAAGAAGTGTAAATCTAAACCACCTTTGACGGCCCCATAATCACGTGTTTATATGATGACAAATCCAAGAGAAGTGCATGGCATCCCCCTAGGCATTAAGCCTCATCCAGATCCCGATGAGAGATCAATTAATGGAAAAGGAGAGGTGGTTGAAACCTCGACTCACTCCATAAATAGAAGGCATGGAGGGTCTGGACGTGGAGACACAACCGTTAGCCTGAGGTACCACGATGGATTATTTTCCTGCAGGCCCATGTCGATCTGAGATCGTGTCTGACAGAAGGGTACACGCATAGTCTGATAGAATAAGGTGCAAGTGAAAGGTTTTAAATGGAATGGCTAGATCACAATACTGGTAGTTGTGTATTGATCTGATTATAAATAGATTAGTTCAATATTTTTTTAAGGTCGTCAACTGGTTGAGCCAAGATCCCTACTGTGTAATTTTGATGCCAGAACTGTTCTCTAGTTATGTATCAAATTTGAGAGTTTCGCATTAATAGAAGTCAAATTCTTTCATATCTTTGTTTAAACTATTCTAAAACACTTGGGCATGGAGGATCCAGTCAAGGGTTGTGGTTCTATTGTAATGTAGGTTTGATTACAGTATTGTTGTGATGAGTTTTAGTCAGCTTCCTTGTTATCTCATTTCTCCTTACGCTGAAAGGCTCGGGCATGGAGGATCCAGTCAAGTTGTTGTAGTTTCATGGAAATGTAGGTTTGATTATTATGTTGTTGTGACATATTTCCGTGTCTGAAACTTAAGTTAAAGAGAGCTCTTGAGCTTGATTTTTTCTTCACCAAGCTACTTGAAAACTGGAGTCTCATAGAATTACTGTCCAATCCTCTCAACAATTCTTCCTTCTTCTCACACTTAAACTAAAATCACTAACTGAAGTTAATGAGGACCTCACTTCCGTGTGAATTGCTTGTTTAGTTTCTTTGTTAAAATCATTCCTGTACCGAGTTTCATCCATTTGAACTCCACTCATAAAACCAACATCCACCAAACATTTTGATGGGTACTAGGCTTATCCTCTTGGAATCGGAGGGTGACTCTTAGTGTTAAAATTCATGGTGTCATTGTCGGGGAATGAATTGAATACATTTCCCTTGAATTGAATGAAAAAGAAATTATGATTTTGAAGGTGCATCAGAAATCAATAACTTGAAGATTGCAACTTGCACCTGGCGACTCCACTATTTCAGTTGTGTCTCCTAAAGTCAGACACATGAGGTCTACTCCAAATCTTCCTCTGGGAACACCTGAAGCTGACCCAAAAAAGATTATCAAGAAAGGAAATACCTCTCAAGAAGGGCTTTCAACTATTGTTCCAAGTGATTCTAGTAATTTACAAACTTGTTCTTTTAAAACTCCAGTATTTGCATCTATTTCTCCTATTATACCATCTATTGGAGTTTCCAAAAGTTTAAATTTTGGAAGTTTTCTTATTGATTTCCCCTCCTAGTCTTTATTTGGAAGGAGAAAGTTTTGAAACACTTGTCTCCCCTGATATTGTAAAGTGGTTTAGACCCAGGAGCTTAGAAGACTTTCCCACTTTGGTCTTTACTACTCCTCCTCCTATTAAAGTTACTACATCCAAAGAGGGGTAAAATTATTTTCCCTTGAACCCCATATCATTCTCTTCTGACACTCAACCATGTCCCCTTTCCCTTAGAAACACAACTATAGTCGTACCTATTCCAACTCCATATCCCCTCGGTTCTCCTAAAGTTCACATCCCAATGGAAAGTGTTAATCCTCCTAGAAACATAATGGCTTACATACTGGCTACCAGATATGCCCCTCTTTTTTTACCTCAGCCTATGTATGCTCTCCCAGCTGGATACTACCTTAAGTACATGCCCAAGTTTATAGGCGAGGAAGACATAACTAGAGAAGAACACCTTTCATCTTTTTATAGTTATGCAGATAATCAAATCATTGAAAACGAATATGTGTGGATGAGAGTTTTTGTACAGAGCCTTGATGGTGAGGCTAGGAAATGGTTTAGGGGATTGGCACCTAGATATATTGATGGGATTGAAGCTATGGATGATTCATTCTGGAGGAATTGGGGAGATAAAAAATATTTTCTTTATTATATTACAGAGTTTGGGTCACTTAAGAGGAAAGAGGGGGAATCTGTTTCAGACTTCTCAAAACCATTTAATAAGATGTACAGTAATATCCCCAATGAAATTAATCCTACTGAAACCTCTGCCAAGATCACTTATTCTAGTGCTTTTGACCCTGATTTATGCCTCCTGTTAAGAGAAAGAAGAGCTACCTCCTTGTCTCATATGCAATATGCAGCCCTTGAAGTAGAATCCAATATACTAGCAGTTCACAAACTTAGGAGTAAGGATGATAGAGACATAAGAAAAGTTAGGTATGAAGCTTCAACCTCTGGTTCCTATGCTTCCCACCCTCAAGTGGATGAGTTGACCAAGCTGGTAAAATCACTTTCTGCAGAAGTAGAAGGTTGAAATTTGAAGGAAAGTAGAGCTATAGGAATCCCCAGAATGATGATACTACAAGAAATTTCAGAAGACCAAATAATGCCCCTTAGATCATCCAAAGAGATCAAATGAATAGGGATAGGGATGATAAAAAAATCCAAGATCCTCTCCAAAATAGCCTTGTTACTGATGAAGAAGGAGAGGAAGAAGAAGTTGATACTGAAATCCATTGTCTTGGTGACACCTATTCATCTCCTCATTTAAATCAATCTACATATGAAGAGGCTCTCGTGGACAACCAACTAAATGATATGAGAAAAGGAGAAAGGACTAGTGGCGGCCCAAATAGATATAACCTCGGGTCCAAGAAGAAAGAAGGAAATCCTAATATTCCTAATCAACCTACTAGAGCATAGAATCTTGCTAAAGAGGTGGCATCTAGCAACAAAGAAAAAGAGGCACAAAACCCCCAGGCAGTGATTAAGAGCCCTATCCCAGAAGTAAAGGAGATTATAAAGCCTCCCTCTTCTTTTATCTTTGAGAATGAGATTCAAAAGATTAAAATTCCTATACCTTTCTTGGAGCTAGTTAAAATTGAGGATTTCAAAAAGTACCTCTCCAAAGTGTTGCAGTCTGAGCCTTCATCTTATTCCATGGATTCAGCCAACCTCCAAGATGAAAAAATAGTTGTCATATTGGGGCCTTTGGTGGAGGATAGAGATGACTCCTCCCCTCCTTTCTATACCTCATTGAAAATACATGATAAGAACAACTTCTTGATGGATTTAGGGGCATCTCACAATCTCATGCCTAAGATTGTCATGGAGGAAATCAGGTTGGAAGTTACAAAAACTTACCATGACCTTTACTCATTTTGTTCAAGGAAGGTGAAGTGCCTCGAGGTTATCAAATACTTGGATGTTTCCTTGTTCCAGTTGCCAATGAAAGGTGTGGTCATGGATATTGTGGTGGTTGATGTCCCCCCTAAGTTTGGGATATGCTTGTCTATATCTTGGATTAAAATACTAGGGGGCACGTTGCAGATGGATATTTCATATGCTATTATCCCTGTGTTTGGGGGAGAGAATAGAAGGCTTTACAGGGAAGTTCAACTTGCTTACATTATCAGTGATGAAGAAAATCCGAGTAACCAACCCATTTTTGCAGTAGAAACTAATCTAGGAACCAATATGTTACAACTCATTGATGGACCTCAAGAACCTATTGAAATCAGAAATCATCTCATCATCTCTTGTGAAGACCCTCCTTCCAATATCTCTGTTTGGAAAATGTTTTTTCATGAAGCCTCTTCTAGGGAAAGTGTTGGGGCTGGGGTATTTTTCATTTCCCTGGCCTAAGAGACCATATCTCTATATTATAATCTTGAATTTGAAACAACAAATAATTTGGCAGAATATGGGGCTCTTGTTTTGGGTTTGAGAGCTACCAAAGACATGAATATTGAAGAGCTAGTAGTATTTGGAGATGTTGATTTGATTGTACATCAGGTCATAAATATGTATCAGGCTAAGCACCCCAGGTTAAGGGCCTATAGAAATGAAGTCTGGGATCTTGTTGACAGTTTCTTCTTGGCTTTTAATATCTCTTTTGTTCCAAGAGAGGAGAAAACTGTGGCAGATTCCTTGGTTGTTTCAGTAAGTAAGTTTAGGGTCCCTTTGCCCCCAAAAATAAAGTATGATGTGGAAGTAAATTATATACCTTTTATTCCTGACAATGTCAAACATTGGAAGGTCTTTGAGGATGATATTGAGATAAAACAAATTCTTGAGATTATGGATGAATTTTCTGATTTGCATATTGATCAAAATAAGGATATTGAAGAAAGCCCTCATGCTGATTTTTTCCTGAATAAAATTGTTGACCATTATATTGTTCAGTTTCCAGGTAACCATATTCCAAAGGGACTAGTCCCTTTAGAGAGATTGTTTTATATAAATTATGTTGTTGTAAAGGCTAAAGGTTACACTGAAAATGTTGATGTGAATGGATGAAATTTGGGAACAAAGGAATACCCAAAATATGTCAAATTATCTAACAGTTTTTCAAAGGAGAAAAGGGTTGAATATGTCAGGCTTCTGAAGGAGTTTGTTGATGTTTTTTCATGGAAATATGAATATTTGAGAACATATGACACCAACATCATTGAACATAAAATCCCTTTGAAACGAGAGGCCATACCTTTCAAGTAGAAACTCAGATAGATAAATCCCATGTTGTTGCCTATTATGTAAAAAGAAGTAAAGAAGTCATTGGATGCCCAGATCATCATCCCCTTGGGATATTCAGAATGGGTGGCTAATTTGTTACTTGTGAGGAAGAAAAATGGGGAAATCAGATTATGTGTAAACTTCAGGAATTTGAACAGGAGCTCCAAAAAGGACAACTACCCCTTTCCAAAGATGGATCACATTTTATAGAGAGTGACTAGTTCATCTAGGATTTCTATGATTGATGGCTTCTCTGGTTACAATTAGATTTCTTTCATGCCCAAAGATAGAGAGAAGACAACTCTCACTACTCCTTGGGGAAAATTCATGTATGCTAAAATTCCCTTTGTATTGATGAATGCAGGAGCAACCTTCCAGCGAGCCATGGACATTGCCTTCATTGGGGAAAAGGACAAATTTGTAGTCATCTATCTGGATGACATTATAGTGTTCTCAAAGTGTGACCAAGAGCATTGTAATCATTTGAAGAAGGTCTTCCTGAAGTGAAGAAGGTTTGGTCTCTCCCTCAATCCTAAGAAATCTTTGTTTTCTATGAAGGAGGGAAAACTATAGGGACATATTGTGTCAGTAGAAGGAGTAAGAATTGATCCAAGCAGAGTAGAGGCCATCCAGACCTCGTCTTTTCCTAGATCTAAGAAAGAGGTATAGTCTTTCTTGGGTAAAATCAATTTTTTGAGAAGATTCATTTCTAAGTTTGTTGAGTTGGTTAAGCACATTATAGCTATGATTAGGAAAGGAAGCGAGGTGAAATGGAATTATGAAGCTCGAGATTCTTTTGACCAAATCAATAAGGCTTTGATTAAAGCACCTATGCTCATCAGCCCTTTATATACTAAGGAATTTATAATATTTTATTTTGCCTCATATGATACATTGGTTGTTGCTTTGCTACATAGAAATACAGAGGCGTTAGAGTAGCCTATTTCCTTTTTCAGCAGAGCATTGAGGGATGCAGAAATGAGATATGATATCATAGAGAAGTAGGCATATGATTTGGTGAAATCCCTCAAGGATTTCATGATCCAGGTGGATATTGGTGGCCACCCACCTATTCCA
>WSFP011486520.1:0-15418 GCA_009831015.1 Picea engelmannii | reverse complement strand
ATTCAATTTTTTTTTTCAGCTTCCATCCTTTACGATTTTCTACCAGCTTGAGAAAAATGTGAAAGGAAAATCAGGAAACCAATTTCTTGATTGGCTGCATTGGCACTTTAGCATCACTTGAGAGAGTGGTCATCCCAATAGTTTTAGGGTAGGTATGGATGTGAAAATAATATTGTCGGTCAAGCATTTTTCCATTTTGAGTTTTCTAGCACTAGATACAGTCAGGCTTCAATAATGCACTCAGACGTTCCCATGCAGTTGGAAGCAGTGCACAGAGCTTCGTAGGAGCACGACACACACATGTTTTGGGGAAAAAACCCATGGATCAGGCACTATGTCTACAAGTTCTTTGCTACCTCACTAGGAGGATAACATCCCCAATTGGAGCCAATGTTATCACCCTAACAATTTTTATCGGGATCTAAAAACTTCTGAAGTTTAGCGAGACGCTATACCACAGTAGAGGCGTGATAGTTTAGGGTGCTCAACTATATTCCGTGGCATATGAATGAATGTAGTGGAAGTGGGAAGGGAGTATCTCAGTGGGCCATCAATCTGGAAGAATCTTAGATCTACAGTCGAAGCCTACATCAGACAAACAAATAGCACAAAACTTAACATCGTGAAGGCATACTGGGGAAAACTACCCTGGTTTCGATGGGGAATGTGTGGCGCTCTTACACACGCATCGGGGGAGACGACAGATTGCCCAATAACACTTTTCCTATGGACCCAATGTCACGTGGTTCAAAACATCATGTCAATAGCTCACAGGGAGGATGGCGGTCGGTCAGATCAGCTCACATCACTGGTCTAGGTACTTGCCTGGATGACGTACCAAAAGGATGACGCCGCATAACTAACTCGAGGCTCATCATTCGAAGTGTATTGATGAAGCATGTCACACTAAGGTACTGTGACAGTAATTCGTGAGCAAAGTATAGAGAACATCAAATGTCAGATATGAATAATTTTATCCTATTCTGGGAAATTGTCATCTTATGTGTAAGAAAAACAAGCTCAGCATGTGCTCCTGAATTTTGTAAACTCAAATGGTGGCCAAATCAAGGTCTCTGCAAAGCCTGAAAAGCATGGTTAATACCCGCTAAACGACATTTGGTGCAATTGGGTTCTCAACTAAGGTACCAAGGAGGTCAATAAGTAAGAATGAAAGATGGTTCTTGCAGATGTAGGTGACTAAATTTCATACCGAACCTGAAACTAACACAGAGTTAGGAGTAAGAATAAACCTTGTTATAAGGGATCTTGTCATAAATGAACACACAGACAACACCTGCCACCCAACCACAAAGAAGAAGAGGAAAAAAAGGAGGAAATTAGAGGCCAAAATCGAGATGATAGAGAGCGTCGGGGAAAATTCCGATTGGTGGAGTACCCTAGAGGAGGAAATCTCCAAGCTGAGGTGAATCCTTAGGTAAAATTTTGGTGCATTTCAGATAGTTTTGGACAGATGTAGACTTAAGAGAAGGGAGTCCTGATATGACAGACCAATTACTAACGGTCCCTTTAAATAATACAATTGTTCTTCCTTTTTATAACTTGTATCTATTTTTATAATTATGAGGAAGTCAGGACGTTTTAAATTCCATATGAAATTCCTCTATATATGCTTTGCCTCACGAGTATAGATGGGGGGGCAGAAGTGCAAGGGAACAATTCTTGTGGTTCTGGACTCTATTGTAATTTTTCTGGGACTGATTTGAATACATATGTAGAAGCATTTGGAACTGTTTATGAAAATATTCTAATTGGTTGTGATATGAGCTTTGTTTCCTTTCATCGTATGCATTTCATGTAGCCTGTCATTTCATTTAAATTTTATTCTATTTAAATTGGAGAGTTTAAAGGCCCATAATTCATCCTGCGACGCTCTTGGTCTAAGAAATTTAAACTGTGTATGTTTCTTCTTAGCTAATTCAGAATTCATTTGCGTAATGCTTTGATGCAGTTATTTGTCTTCTTTATCTTCCTACACATCTTTTTATTTGAAGAATAACTCAGATTCATCACCTTATTTATCCTTTGTCCTCTGGAGAGTTCTATCAGTCTATGCATTGTCTTCGTTCATTTTCAGAATTTTGACTCCATAGCCCATAGTGTTCCCCTCTCCTTCGTCAAGAACTCTATTAAAAATATCCCAAACAAATCAAATATAGCTGCCGGTTTCCATAGATATATCAAGTGACACGAGAGAGACGTCTCTGAGTTGAGCAGGATAGTGTCTCAGCTCTAAATTTGGTTGAAATAGTTACCCCTGTCGTCTATTTGAAAGCCGAGCAAATTTATAGGGTGCTAACAGGTTCTTTTTCCTTCATGAATTGATCACATACATGGATCAACTCATCATATCATTCTCATTCTTCTGCTGCATTCTTTGTTCACCAACAAATCATATTTGATCTCTTTTTGATTCTCTGCATTGTTCTGGTGTTAACTCTCTGTCAAATTAAATCTGTATGAGGCACTTCCTTCAAACTATTTTCATATGATCGTAGGCGTAGAACCACAGGCTTATCAATTTAAGCGTTGCCTTCATTTTACCCTTTATTTCTCTATTCCATACGACCGCAGGTGGTGACCAGGCGCTAGTCTAAATAACTACTTGATCATTTTTCAATATCAATGGTCACATTTTAATCATATGGTGAGATGGAAGACTATCGTTATTTCGGGACTTCATCCTTCGCAACTTTCAGCCTCAGTAATCTTTCAAAGATCCAAAGAATATTTCTTAGAAGTATATCGGACGATCATTATTCGTTCTTCCATTAGTCGGACGATCCTGGATTGTCCAAATGTTTTGAACAAATCAAAGATTACGACTTAATCAAGAGTTGAGATGAATGGCTCTCATTGTTTTTGGGACTTTGGATATTCCACTTACGCAAACCTTCCACTATACTTGATCAATGGTCGAGAATGCTCCCAAAGTGTTCTTTGGATTAGATGACTCATGTCCACTTCTGGACTTTGTATTTTGGGACTTCGGAACTTAGGTCATTTGTTGGTGGTGAAACTCCTACAGTAAAAATCCCAGAGTGATGTAACTTATTGATGTCACTTGTTGACATGGCATGGGCCGAGTGGCTGCCACGTGTCACTCAAATTCGTGATTTACAAGTACTTGATCTGTCGATTCCATCTTGACAATTGTCATTATTTGACTGTGACACGTGTCCTTGCTGACATGGTCTGTCACATGTACTTGCTGACATAGATCTCCTGATGGCTGGTATGATTCCCAAAACCAAATCAACAGACATATTTGATCCTTAAACTTATCCTTTTATTGCTTAATCTGTTGGCTAGGACTTAATCAAGCATTGAGATGTATAGCCACTATTTACATCGCAATTTCATGCTTTGCATATTTCAGTCTCTATAAATTTTCATATGACCTATGACTGTGATCAAGTTCCTATCCAAAGGGCTATTCAGAGATGTCAGCTTCGGGTGTTTTCACTATATGTTGCGTCCAATCTTCCGATATAATAATTGACGAATTCCAAGAAATGGGCGCTAGCTCCTCTTTCCTAGGCCCATCTCACATGTGACCTCAGGATATGACCCGAGGCTCAACTCCTAGTGCTTTGCAACTTCGTGCTTCACAAAGTTTGAACTTAGCCCCTCACAATTTCTCTGAATCGCAAATCCACAAATTTGTTTATATATTGCAATGTCCCTACCTTCCCACCAACGGCTAGGATCTCTTCTCATATTTAGAATTCATAAAGTCAATTCTCTCCTACGTTCTTATTTTCTTATCCTGTCCTTCCACTTCAAAGTGATCGATGGTCCTTCTTATAGATTATCCTATCCTTCCACTTTAGAATGATCCAACGGTTGTCGGGTATTTGAATATTTGAATTATTATCCCTTTTACCTCGCTTATCCTATATTTCCACTTAAAGTGATCCAATGGTCATGAATACTCTTGAAGCAGATCAATGATCAAGGTTGATTTTGAGGTCTTCAACTAGCATGACTTTTAATACTATCATCGAGTTCCGCAATGGAAACCATTTGTTAGTAGTTGAACTGATTCCAACCGTATATCTATTGTCGAGTGAGGATCGATGATCAATGTGGATTTCAGAACCACAACTTGCGAGTGGTTAGTTTGTTACCAAAGCTCTGAAATTTATCCCTGTCCTTGATTCGGCGCTTGCATATCAATGGTCTTGATTTGATCTGATCTTTGACTATTCCTCTAATGATCCTTCAAGCCTGCGGTCACTCATATGACTGACGTCCGTTACATGAGATGATCAACACCATAAATTTCTTGATTGGATGGTTTCTAAGGCTTCTCACCTTTTCCTTTGCATCGATCAACTTCTTAGTCTTTCCATCGATCTCGACGACATTTCTACAATGTGATCTTCCTTCTGAGCTTTGATATTCATTTGCTAACCTTCCTGCGATTTAATATTTGGCACACTGTAATATTGTTTGACATTCTCATCCTTTGCATAATTTCAATGCACTTTTCCTTATGATATTTTAACTCTGCATACTATTTGACATTCTCTTCTAACTGATATATTGTTGACATCAATGAAAATTTCATCTATGATGAATTAACAATGACAATTCTTCATAAAAACTTATCATCACATCATAATGACATCAATTGTTGACATCAATGACAATATGTCCAACAATCTCCCCCTTTTTCATTGAGGGTAACATACTAACATCATACACAAACTCCCCCTGTGATGATGCTTTCCTCCTATGAAGTTACTCTCCCCCTTTGACATCAATGGAAAAGGGTTTCTCCCCTTGGAATCATGTTCTGCCTGCCATAACTGAATGACTCCCCTTGACAATATGCTATCTCTTTATTTATGACTACTCTACCCCTTTTTTTCTAAAAGGGTATCTCTTCCTGACAAGGTCTCTTATCTTGTTAATTTTAAAAACTCTTGGCATGATCCTTTGATTTTGTAGAACCCAATTTAAACTTCCCTTTTTTTTTGTATTTTCTTTCTTTGGCTAACAAATTAAGACTTCATCATGATTTGATATTGTCCCATATTATTCTATAGGTACTTCCTTTTCTTGAGCTTGATTTATCTCATATTGAATTTCACATTCTTTATTAGGACCTTTACCCATCATGTTCTTATTATTATTTTCTTCATTTTCAGGTGTAATAACATTTTTCTTGCTTTCTTCTTCGGATTTTTTTCTCCATGTCTTTCTGTGAGATATTATGCCTTTTGGATCTTCTCTTTATAATTGTGTTTTTGGAGTTTTGTCATCTCCTTTCTTCTTCCAAATTTTATTAGGTTTTTTCATTGACTTGAATGACTTATTCAAATATTGACTTTTTGTATTCTTGCATTTTTGGGATTTGTGCCTAAAACTATCACAGTTGTAACATCTCATAGTATGACAAAATTTTGCTGTGTGCACAGCAAAATTACATCTCCAACATCTGATTGAGTTTTTTGATTTTCTTGTATATCCTTTATCTAGTTTCTTGCAATCCATTGCTTTATGACCAAAGCTATGATAAGAGAACCAATAGCCATTGAAGGTGTTTCCATTATTGATTTTATTTTGGCTTGAAGGATCTGTCATTTGATTTTCTTCTTCCTTTTTACTTCTATAGTTGTCTTCCTTAACAAAGTTCATGAATTGTAATTGCTTTGTACTTGCACCTTTTCCTTTTAAGAAGGATGATCCTTTTTCATGTTTGTAAATGGTGTTCCATTTGTTATTGTTTTATTTCTTATTGTATCCAAGACCAGTTTTGTCATCAACTCATCTTTGGCTCTTCCAAATCTTATCTAGGATAGCTGAGCTATTCTGGAAATTGACAATATTATTTGTCTTTTCATTCATCTGTTTGAGATTGACTATTTCTAACTTTAATATTTGACATAATTCTTCCTTTTTAGTCAGCTGAATCTTAAGGGCTTCTTCCACTTCTTTATCATGTTCAAGATGAGTCTTTAGATTGATGACTGTTTCTTCTGTCTCATCCAAGACATATTTGAATTTAATAGTTTTTTCATATGTATTCAATTATTCCATATCTTTTGTTAGATCAAAAACTTTGGTTTTCAATATTTGATTTATTCCTCGTATTCTATCTGAATCCTTTTGAGGTTCATGGTTTCTAATTCAAACATTTGGCATGATTCTTCCTTTATAGTTATTTGGATCTTCTGGGTTTCTTCCACTTTCTTAGATTCTTCAATTTGAGTCATTAGATCTGCATTAGTACTTTCATTTATATTTTTGAAATTGATGATTTTCAATTCCAACATTTCGTAAGAGTTTTCTTTCCTTGTTAACTGGATCTTTAGGTCTTCTTTACTTTCTTTAATTTCCTAAAGTTGAGTGTTTAGATTGTTAACTAATTCTTCTGATTCTTTTAGTAATTGTTTTCTTTTACTGTCATGTTTCTTTAATTCTTCCATATCTTTTGTTAGACTAGTAACTTCGATTTTCAATCTTTTGATCTCTTCTTTGTTGTTTTCTAACTGAATCATTTGTTCATGTTCTTCATGGTTATATTGATCTAACTGTTGAAGTAGCAACATATCATTTTATTTATCTTCTACATTATCTTGATAAGAACTCTCTTCTTCTAAGTTTTGTTCTTTATTGTGATAGGAATCCTCTTCATTAGAGTCTTGTTCCTCACTTTCATTGGATTTCTCTTCTTCGTGTGTTTCATTCTGATAACAATTTTCTAGTCAAATCCATAATTCTTTAGCAGATTTGTAGTGCTTCATATTTTCTTTGACTTGGTTTGAAAATCCATCCTGAATTGCTTTTAAGGCTACTGAATTGTTTCTCCTTGATTCCTTTGCATTTTTGGATTTTCTCTTTGAAGTAGTTAAGTGCCAGGGCTATCTTACTACTGAATCCCAAATTCCAAATCCTCTTGATTTCAGATATCTTTTCATATTTTCCCTCCATGATAAATAATGTGTTCCATCAAATAAGGGAGCTTCATTTTTGGAGATAACAATTTGTCCACCCATTTCATTTGAATCTACCTTCAATGTTTAAATTCTGCTGAAGGAACCTGTTATGATACCAATTGTTGAAATGGGTACTTGACACTGAGAGGGGGGGCTGAATCAATATCACAAAACTTTTGGACAATTTTCCACTTTTCACAAATCAACTGAACAACAAATATTTTTCATTTTCTCAAACAATATATATAAAAGAATAAATATTTTAATTATTAAATAAATTGAATGAATACATATGATCAACCTTTGAATATCATATTCATACAATTATGAGAGACCCAACTCTCTGTTACAATACTTAGTTTGTAGTTCTTATATCCAATTGAGAAATGAGGAATCCAACCCTCACAAGTCCCATATTGCAAACAAGCACCAACCTGATAGAATGAATCTTCATTCAATCCATTATATATAAATATATATACTTTAACAAATTCAACTAGACTCCTTCTCACCATTCCTTCTTTCTTATATAATCTTCTAACTGGTGTGAATTCAAATCATTGTGTGTTTTGACATTTGAACCATTGTACCTTTTCATTTAAATGATAATATTAATATTTAATTAATATCATTTTTCCTTTTATCCTTTATTCATAATGCTCATGAATTAGCTCTATTTTAATCATGAATGTGTGTTGGTTCTTTTGTCTTCATGAGTTGATCACATACATGGATTGACTCATCATATCGTTCTCATGCTTCTGTTGCATTCTCTATTCACCAACAAATCATATTTGATCTCTTATCGATTCTCTGCATTGTTCTGGTGTTAACTCTATGTCGAATTAAATCTGTATGAGGTTCTTCCTTCAAACTATTTTCATATGATCACAAGCGTAGAACCACGAGCTTATCAATTTAAGTGTTTCCTTCATTTTACCCTTTATTTCTCTATTCTATATGACCACAGGTGGTGACCAAGCGCTAGGCTAAATAAGTGCTTGATCATTTTTCAAGATCAATGGTCACGTTTTAATCGTATTATGAGATGGACGACTGTCGTTATTTCGGGACTTCATCCTTCCCAAATTTCAACCTCAATAATCTTTCAAATCTCCAAAGATGATTTCTTCGAAGTAGATCAGACAGTCATTGTTCATTATTCCGTTAGTCAGATGATCCTAGATTGTCTAGAGGTTTCAAACAAATCAATGATTACGACTTAATCAAGAGTTGAGATGAATGACTCTCATTTATTTAGGGACTTTGGCTATTCCACTTACTCTATCCTTCCACTGTACTTGATCAATGGTCGAGAATGCTCTCAAAGTTTTCTTTGGATCAGACGACTCATGTCCACCTTGGGACATCGAATTTTGGGACTTCGAAACTTAGGTCATTTGCTAGTGGTGAAACTCTTGAAGTAAAACTCCCAGAGTGACGTAACTTGCTAACATCACTTGCTGACATGGCATGGGTCGAGTGGCTACCACGTGTCACTCAGATTCATGATTTACATGTACCTGATCTATCGATTTCATATTGACACTTGTCATTATCTGACTATGCCAAGTGTCCTTGTTGATGTGGTTTTTCACATGACTTATTGACATAGATCTCCCGATGGATGGCATGATTCCCACAACCAAATCAACAGAAAGATTTGATCCTTAGACTTATCCTTTTACTACTCAATCGGACGGTGGGACTTAATAAAGCATTGAGATGGATGGCCACTATTTACATCGTGAATTTGTGCTTCACGTCTTTCAGTCTCTATAAATATTCATATGGCCTACGACTGTGATCAGGTGCCTATCAGGGCACTTCGAAGATGCAGTCTTCAGGTGTTTTAGCTATATACTGCAACCAATATTCTGATCTCTGAATTGACAAATTCTAGAAAATGGGAACTAGCTCCTCTTTCCTAGGCCCATCTCACATGTGACCTCGAGATATGACCCTGGGCACAACTCTTGAGTTCTTTGCAAATTCATGCTTCATGAACTTTGATCTTATCACCTCGCAATTTCTTTGAATTGTGAATTTGTTAATTTGTTGCCACATCCTCGCCTTCCAACCAATGGCTAGGATATCTTCACAGATTCAGACTTCATATAGTCAACGCTCTCCTGCATTCTTCTTTGTTTATCCTATCCTTCCACTTAAAAGTGATCCAACGGTCCTTTTTCTAGCTTATCCTGTTGTTGGGCTCGTGATTTGGTTAATTAATGATGTTGATTAAATCCTTTTTGACCGGTATTATATGTGTGTTTAATCATTTTTGAAGAAGTTTTGAATGATTTTATATCAAATTCGTTATAGCTATACCAGGTATGTGCAAATTGATGTTTTGTGATGGTTTTAAGTTTAATTCAGTTTGATTTAATGATTATGAGAAGCTAATGAACGATTTGTGTGTCACAGGGAAAATTCACAATGCATTTTTCCATCCAGTAGCACGTTCGATACTCCATCTGGCACTGCGTCTAGTACTCCATCTGGCACCGTGTCCGACACTGCATCCAACACTAAAAACATGGGTGAGTTGGCGGTTGTTATATCAATGTCTTGTGTTGGGCGAATCTGTGACATGGGTTTTGTTCACCCTCATGGCCTCCAACTACTAATATTTTGACATCTCAAATCAAGTAGTTATGTTGAGCGTTGAATGGCTCATTCAGTTTCTAGAAGCCAAAGTTGTTAGTAGCTCATTTAATGAATTTTCTATTTTTAGAGGAGGTCGACCCTTCCAGTGGTAGACCTCTCAAGCTATAATTGCTATAAATACCCCCAGTAATGGCTAGACCACAACAGATAATTGCTAAGAAGATTTTTGTTGTGTAATTCATACATTTTCTGCAACTGTGTTCCATAAATCGTTTTTATGATTAATGATTGAATTGCATTGAGGTAAGCCTGCGTTTTGCTATTGGAGAGTATCCACGACCTGCCGGGGGGCCCACCAGCGGTCTGGGTAACTTATTCATTGTTTTTCATTTGTATTTTGTCATTTAATTTATTTTATTTACTTATTTACAGGTTGCTTGCTGAAATTGTATTTATTTTTATAAATTTCTAGTAGGTTGCTTGTGTTGTTCATTTTGACATATAATTCTCTTATGAATGTTATCTATTTAGGTTATTTATCATAGAAATATTTTTATATATTCACAATCATCTTTTATTATCTATCTTTTTCACCTCAGTTATAACAAACACTCTTTAATTGTGGTTTAATTGTGTATAATTATTCTCTCTTTTTAAGTACAATTTCACTGTGTATATTCATTTAACTCATCCACATCAATATGTAATTTTAACTATTCTTGTAATTAAAGAATCAATAGATTGCTAAGAAGATAGGCATGACTAATTATGATAGATTAAATTAACCTCTGTAGGGTTGTCTAATAATAGGTTGTTGATTTAAAATGCAATATCATAGGTTGTTGATTCAAAATGCATAGTTTTTTATTTAATGCAGTAGCTAGGTATTTCCAATTTCAAGCACAATAAGATAGGTTAATTAAATTATCTCTTATTTAGTATCGTAGTATAGTTTCTGATTTTGAAGAGTAGTTTATAGATTTCATTTCCATAATATGTATTTCATAGTGTAATTGTTGATTTACAAGTTTTAAGTTTTAGAGTAGATTTTATTCCATACCTCATTTCGATACCGGTTTTCAATTTTTCCCTTTTACTGATTTCTGCACCTTAGTTTGTTTTATTATTAGAGTGTGTTTCCGGAATTAGATTAGATTAGGCTAGGCTAGGATATATTAGATCTCTATACCTACACATATAGTGTTGGCACCTCGAAGATTACGAGCCACGGGTTGACAATTTAATGTCGAAATAGATAGCATATATTTTACTCGACACCTGTCCTTCCACTTTAGAATGATCCAATGGTTGTGAGGTATTTGAATATTATAATTATAGGCCCTTTTAACTCTCTTATCCTATCGTTCCACTTAAAGTGATCCAACGGTCTTGAAGACTCTCGAAGAAGATCAATGATCAAGGTTGATTGTGAGGTCTTCAACTAGCATGAATTTTAAGACTATCGTCGAGTTCCGCAATGGAAACCGTTCATTGGTAGTGGAACTAATTCAAACCATAGATCTATTGTTGAGTGACGATCCATGGTCAATGTGGATTGCAGAACCACAAATTGTGAGTAGTTTAATTTGTTACCAAAGCTCCGCAATTTATCCCTGCCATTGATCTGGCACTTGCATATCAATGGTCTTGATTTGATCTGATTGTTGACTATTCCTCTAATGATCCTTTAATACTATAGTCACTCATATGACCACCATGTGTTACATGAGACGATCAACACCGTCAATTTCGTGATCGGACGGTTGCTGAGGCTTCTCACATTTTCCTGTGCATCGATCAACTTCTCAGTCTTTCCATCGATCCTGACGACATTTCTACAATGTGGTCTTCCTTTTGAGGTTTGATATTCATTCCCTAACCTTCCCAAGCTTTAATATTTGGCATATTGTCATACTATTTGACATTCTCATACTTTACATACTTTCAATGTGCTTTTCCTTATGAGCTTTTAACTCTGCATGTTGTTTGACATTCTTTGCTAACTGATATACTGTTGACATCAATGACAATTTCATCTATGATAAATTAACAATGACAATTCATCATAACAACTTATCATAACATCATAGTGACATCAACTACTGACATCAATGACAATATGTCCAACATAGGTGGAAAGATCAACGGTATTCAATGAGCATTGAGATCAACGACTCAAAATCCATTGTTTCGAGCTTCGACGATTTTTTATCGCACTAACACACACACAACACTTGCAAAGTGTCGAGCATAAAAAAAGATCATATTGAAAATATCCTAATCCACCACCGGATCGATGGATATCCTCCTATTTTTCACTTCAAACTTCATTTATTTCTCCACAACGCATTTTTCATAAATTTCTCAGATTGCCAAAAAGACAATTCTTCCAAGTATCGAATCGATGGTCCTCAAGTTCAGATGGATGGATGGCCCAGATTCTTTCTCTTCAAGATTCAATAATTTCCTTTGGTCATCCACATGATACAACCTCTTGTATCTCCCAACATTGAAATGTTGAATGATTTTTCCTTCCTCCACGTGTCCCCTTCTCTATTGATGACTACGATGCTTTCGGGACTTCGGGGATTTTTTCCCCTTCTACAAAAAACCTCAAATCTATTGAAGTGCCATGTCCCCAAACTTTGATCTATCACCACACATATTCCTCCAACAGACGTCTAGGATTGACTCCAACCTTCAGGCCTTTATGAATCCCCACAACAGTACACTCGGTTTTCTCCAGAGTGTTGGACCTATGGACTTCCAGATCTGTTGTCATGTGTCCTTTAGGGATGATTTTAAGGATGGAAATTTATTTTAAAATGTAGAAATCTTAGCGAATTTTACTAATCCTTCATATGCCAACTATAAATGTTTAGCGATATTTTTGTAAAAATATTCAAATTTCTAAGGATTTTATATAATTTTTATAAAATTTTGGCGATTTTTAAGGTAAAATAATTTTATCCTATAGAATTTGGGCGAATAATTTTTAAAATTGCGAATCTTGTTATTGGAAAAACCATGGAAAATTAGCCCATGAACGAAATTTAGCCCCTAAAATCATCCATGGTGTCCTTCCTCTGATGGACAGTCCAGATCAACTCCGAACATCGAGACTCCAGAGATATCAAACTCCTCTTCGCTTTATTCTCCCAGAGTGTCTATCCTCTCGATATCCTGATATGATGACATGTGTCCTTGCCAATGTATGACCCAAATGAAATCCGAGACTCTGGGCTTCAGGAGTCCTCCACTCTAGAATCACCACTCCTAACTTCCTCCAGAGAGCTAGTTCACCATAATAAATGATTTGTTGACATGTGTCCTTAGGAATTTGGATGACCATGATTAAATCTGACCTTCAATACTTTGGGGGTTATTATTTCTCCACACTTCAAATCTCCCAAATGCATGAAGTCCAAAGGACTTATTTGATTAACTCTCCTGCAACTCCTCATGATCCAACAACTGCCCACTCTTTTGTAGACTCCTGAATGGATCTTTATCATTGGTTTTCAATCCTTGATAACTCCTCCTTTGGACTTCATGCACGATTTCTGCTAAACTCACGAAGTCTCAAAAACTTACAAGGTTAAACCCCACACTGCTTCTTCAGATATAAGGGTGATGAAATATCCTGGATTCTCCTGAAAAAATCTCAACCGTTCGACTATTGAAACAAACAAATCCTTTCCTCCTTGAGGATTGTGATCGCTATCCTTCCTAAGCTTTAGGTCCTTGAGGTATTTCATACCTCTGGCAGACTCCTTGTAGTATTTAACTTCTGAGAAGTTTTTGGAATTAGATATTTTTGAAAAAATATCCCTTACACACTCCTTGTGCTCATCTCCTCTGAGACTTATTCAACACTTAAACAAAGTGTTTTCTCGACGCACTCCTTGCATGGGTATTCTCCAATATTTTCTCTCCGCCGACCAACTGTGCACTCCTTGTACTTCAACTGTAAATTCAATCTATCTCTTCTGAGCTTATGATTCTATCTCGAATCGGCCTATGCACTCCTTATGAGCATTATGCTGTCCTTGCACCAGGAATCTCAGAAGATAAACAAGTGAAAATTACAGAAACATCAAAGGTTTCCACACTTAATCATGAAAATCATATCCATGCATAAAAGACACATAAACAGATAAAATAAAGAGAGCATAAAGAAACATATCATGTACTAAAGTAATTCAGATGAACACAACACCATACATTTGGAATGAAACCTATATGCTTGTATTCATTTAGTAAAATATGTACATGGACTCATACAACTCTCTGCAAGTCTTAATAAGATTTAACAACTCTCATAGATAATAATCTGCAACAATAACAATAACATTCAACAACCTCATTTGGGCATACATTACATATATTTATACATGGAGAGGCTTCTCAATCCTTCTCTTCAGACTACCATAGAGATATCCTATCATAGTTAATACATTCATATACTAAGGACTATTACATTGAATGGAAATTACATCCAGATATGAGTATATACTCAATATCTATACAACCTTATCTGTTACTTAAAAAGATTACAATATTGACAGCCTTATGCGATGGCTCATGCCTTAAATTATTTAAAATCTTTACCTTTCAATCCTTTCAAAACAAAATGACGTGCCCTCCTTGGAATTCAAAAATAGTTTAAATTTTTTGCATTGGGTGTTGAGTTATCCTCCACCTGGCCTCTTTAATTGTTTATGTCAATGCTCCTACATCATACTCCTCTTGCCAAAAATTCATGGATTCGTGTCCATGAGCTCCTGCATTTCTTTTCCAAGCTTCTGGATATCAGATTCATTTACCCAACTAGCATCCTTTGTTGGGTGACCCATCCACTTCACCAGGTACTCAAAATAAGTCTTCCTCGTGGTCTTCTTACCAATCCTCTGATCTATGATATTCTCCATTTTTGGATTTTCTACTGTGGGCAACTACTTTTCCCACTAAATCTCCTTTTGATCATTTGATCCTCCTGTATCATCCATCCTATAAGGGTACATGTATGCAACATTGAATATGGGTGATATTCCCACATCCTCTAGCAGCTCAATCTCATAATCATTTGCATCAAACTTTCTAAGGATTTGCATGGTCCTATTTTCTTCATCTTCAATTTATTATATGTTCCCTTTAAAAACCTTTCCTTCCTCAGTTGTCCTAAAAATTGATCTCCAACTTCAAAATGAACCTCTCTCCTTTTATTATCAACTTGGCTTTTATATTTATGATTGTTATCCTAAAGTTGTCTCTTTATATGATCATGAAGCTTCTACATCTCTATAGCAAACTCTTCTTCTCATGCACTTTGGAATTCATTATGTTTCAAATCCATCAACTCTGAAATTCCTTTCAGATTCATTCCATACACTATTCGAAATGGAATCTTTCCAGTTCTTTTGTTCAGAGAATCATTATAAGAAAATTCTTCCTGGGGCAGAATTTGATCCCACTGGTTATGATGTTCAGTGACAAAACTCCTCAGCAAATTACCTAATCTATGATTTACCACCTCAATATGTCCGTTTTTCTGAGGGTGATATGTTAAAATAAAGGACAAATTTGTCCCCAATGTTTTCCACAGAGTTCTCTGAAAGTGTCCCATGAATTTGGTATCTTTGTCTGAGACTATGTGTAAATTCTAACCTTGTACAATACCTACTGCAAACTAATATTCAAAAAAGAACAGAAAAGATACAATGGAAAATACAAACATTACACAGATATTTTTCACCTGGAAACCCAAACCGGGAAAACCAACATATATTATATTCATACATTGTGTTACATTGTTTACAATACAATATACATATAGGAGCCAA
>ML882226.1:5048-15418 GCA_009831015.1 Picea engelmannii | reverse complement strand
ATTTCGACTTCCATTCAAAATAGTTTTACGATGTCAGTATTATCACCAAACTTGATTGAATAAGTTGCATCCTCTCCATCCCTTCTATTGATAATGAAAAGATCTTGAAAACCCAGATCGTGGATTTTGAGATATGACTAACGATGCTATGACAACTATAGATATGATAAAAAAACTATGTATCCTAAACTATGATGTGGGTTTTGGAAATTTTTGGTGATCATGAGCATCCCTATGTTATACGTCTCTGGTAAAAATTTCAGCCTGACCCAAATCATAGATTTTGAGATATGGCTACTTTATTGTAGAAAACCAATTTTTGGAGGGCTACTGAATCATCACACCCTAGAGAAGGGTAAAGTGTGACGATGCTGAATATTCTCACCCTAGTGAAGGACACAGTGTGACGATTGTAAAAAATTGAATCATCGCACCCTAGTGAAGGACACAGTGCGACGATTTTCAAAAACTGAATCGCCACACCCCAGATGAAGAACACAGTATGATGACATCGCACCCTGGCTATGTATAGGCTACGACGATGCCTGAAAAAATAATTTTTCTTAAGTCTGAGTGCGACCATCGCACCCTTTGATAGGGATAGGCCACGATGATTCCAATCATCACACCTTTCGATAGGGATAGGCTGTGATGATTGCGGAAACCAATTTTAATGAAATCCTCTTTCGCTCTTCTCTGGCTTGTCTAGGTTGCTCCAATCAACTCAGATATGATACCATGTCAGTGTTTCATGGAAACCTGCACAGGAGAACTAGATAAAGCATACACAAACAAATCTTATCAAGAAAAGGAAGAGAGATACACAATGAATAATTAGAATCAATGTATGTTATGATCTAATCAATGAGTTAGTGATGTTCACTCATATCAGCAATGAAATCCTATAATAGGAATGCATGAATAATAGTGATGGTATAAGATTATAAAGTCTAAAATAGAACTAGTTAGTTAAATCCCAATGAACTAGTGTGCCGAAAATAGAAATTTCTCCAACAATCCCTCGAGATGTTCTAGGATGTTATTAGAATGATGCCAATGCACCCCAGGGGCCAAGACTCAAGATGAATCTTAAGGCCATAGTTGTAGTGAAATAATTGTGCCATATTTGGGAAGATCTTCCCTATTTCTCTCTCTTTCTTTTGAAATTATAGGACCCCCAACAATTCTCATCTCAATTGACAAATGCTCTCAATTGTTAGAGGCATTTTTCCATGAGTGTTTCACAAAATCAATCTTGAAAAGACAATGAAATGGTGGATCAGAGGAAAAACAAAATAAAGGTACAAGGAATTTCTTAGAATGAATCCTATAGCCTATGGAAAATAACAACGTGTTGAGAAATTAAGAATTCAACAGATTTGACTTATGCATATAGATCAATAAAATCTTGCTTTAAATAGTTAAAATCTTCACACATTCAAACACATGGAGTTACCCTATGCATATCATTTAAATGGATAAAGAAAATGACAATAAATGGTCATACATTCAGAGGAAATCACTTATGTGTCATTACTAGACATCATACAATAATACTAAACATTAAAAATGGCCTATTGTCTAAGATTTTATAAATCATATTTGATACAAGAAAGAAAAAATGGAAGGAGATACTTTACAAGAACACAACCACAATAGAAGAATTACAGAATAAAACTTAAATGCAGGGGATGAATCTCTAGTTTCCTGTTGTATTTATCAACTGATTGTGCTCAAGGATTCTAGTCAAACAACTCTTGTTATAAGAAAATCTTCAATTCCCCAAAGTGTCGACCTCAACAATGGGTGCCTTCATTTTCTTTTATTACTCTCGCTCGTACCCTAAACTGCTTCTTGAAGCCAATTCTAGCTTCTTGAAACCGTTTCCATCTTCTTGATTCTTGGATGGTTTCTCCTCTCAGTAAAATTTGGTTTACCTTCACCTGGTTGAAATTATGATATAGAGAGAGAGATCATGTGGAAGCTATAAAATCGCCAACCAAGATATACATCACACCCAGCTCCTGAAAATATATTTGTAATATTTTCTTCTATAAAATTCAAAAATACAATGTAGAGATTGCGCAACTCATCCACCGTAAGATAAAACCTCGGTGAGAAATGTCGATCATTGATCGTGGGTATCTGTTGATGGGCATAAGTGACACATCACCAACTGGAAGGTCAAATCCAGACTGGGGTTGTCTAATTAACCCAAGTCATTTGGAATGAAATGACCCGACGGGTTTAATGGCTCCGTTGGCCAACTAAAGTCCTAAAAATAATAAAAGAAATGAAACTAATCTAAAAGATATGATACTAAGAATATAAGTTTACTAATTAAAAGTGTTCAAATAAAAACATGAGTATGTGCATATGAATATATACAACATATATACAGCTTGCAAGGTTTACTTGAAATCTTGCGAAATGAATGTTCTTAAAAGTGTTTCTAAAAGAGATAAAGAAAGCACATACATTTTTTTGTTTTCCTTTTGAATATTCAAAGATTTAAAACTAATAAATACCAAGCAAGTACAATTGAAACACCGATATACAAATAGTCAAAGATAATTCATGTAATCATCATTTCATAAATAAATAATTTGACTAAATAACACATAGACTAACCTGTAACCAATTGACTAAACTGAGTTTATCTCCCTGTGTTGTTTGAGCTCCTACCTGTCCTGCATGTAAGGGAAACCTGTGACAGAACAATACTATTACTTCCAGAATAAATTCCAAGAAGTGTTTCATGTGTTGGAGTAAGAATATAACAGTTGAATGATAAATGTAAAAATCTTGTGATCTTATGATAATCAATAACTTATAATGAAAGGAAACTCAATTCAAAGCATTAATATTATCCATCATCTAACATTTGGAACAAATTCAATAATAATCAAATGATAAATTGATCACAGATACAAACTGGAATAACAAATTATGGACAACATCTAAATACTTAACAATATGAAACACCATATGACGACTAGGCTAAAGCTGCATCAAACATAATAATATTTCATAAGACCGAGGCAATAGAAGAACACAATGGAATAAGAATCGCAAAGGTCTAAAGCCGATGGTGAATAACTTTCCCATATTAGTTCCCAAAATCACATATCCATACTATATCCCAAAAAACGTTGTCCTCACTACTAACAGTGATCACTATTTAAACTAGTTTTGGATTAACAAACTCTTATCATGCAAGATAGAGTGTAGTCCCCAAAAAATACATTTTTTTACAAAATAGTACAACAGGAAACTATTCCTGTAGGAATTTGTTTATCAAAATTTATTACATAATGACAAAGTTTTATCAAACAAAAAGAAACTAGTAGCCTATACAGCGCATAATCCAAGATGGTTTCTCCTTATGAATAGCACCATAATTATCATTTTCCTATAGATGAAAAAACATAAGTGATATTTAGAAAATAATTCCAACTAACATTCAGAAATAGATTGGCTACAAAATCGTGAGATTTTGTAGCTAGTCTTATATTAACAAAGAAAATCAAAACTAAATCTTCCTATTTGACTTTTATAACAGAGTAAAATGAAATAAAATCAAAAATCACTTTTACCATTTTTGGAAATTAGACAGTGAAGGGTCAGATAGTTCTGAAATAATGATGGCATTGAATTTGGTTTCATTTTTTATAATTACACTACTGAATATTTTAGGCCTTTTACTTTCCTGATCTTTGCATGCCTTCAACTCTTGATTTTCTTGTTCACGCAGAGAATTGCGAGAAGCCAGATGTTTTAATTGTTCCTGTAATTATGGTTTGTCCTTGCAATAGCGTTCTACCTAGTCTAAACAATTGTCATAGTGTATCGATGATATAGCAGGCCAAGGTTGAGCTTACTCAAAAATGGGTTCTTTGGTCCTTCCTGTGGCTCGTTTCAAATCATGGCCTATGCTAGAAAATCCCTCTTGGCCTTTTAGAAATAGAGGTCTAGAAAAACAATTGTATTGCACAGCTTGACCAACAGTTTCATTCCCAAGACACTGGTTATCCGTATATTCCCGTGTAAGGAAATCATTGATCTCATCATCGAAACATTGATCATTTACCTCGATCACCGAGATCGAGCTCAAATGATCTTTCTTTCAATTTCTCAGACTCCTAGATATTAATCAACTGGATCTCTTGTTTATAAACCTCAAATATGAGTTATCCTATTTCTTTCTCTTACGATTTTTCTTAGCAGTAGGTTTATCACTAAAGCCTTGATTTGGCTCAATAGCAAGAGCAAGAGAAACCTTCTCTTTTAATACATCCACTACCTCTTCTAATGATTTTTCGGGTGTGAAAATACATCGTGGTTTTTTACCCAAGGGGGTTTGCAAAGCAACTAATTTTTGTTCACTAAGCTCACAGTCATTATGTGAATCGAAACCTTGACTCTTGGTCACGGGGTTATCAGAATTGGGGTTTCCATTTGAATGCAAAGGTGAGTTCACTGTGCTCTTGGGTAGGGAAAAATTGTTCCAACACATGAAGTTTTCCCAAGTGTCCCCAATTTGAGACGGGTGTCATAGAAAAAAAATTCTTATAAGCCCGTGGTGAAAGAGGCTTGACATAGGGTTCAAGCTATGTTTCTTATAATGTTTTGACATCTTATACAGGCTCATCAACAAATAGAAGGGCATGTTTAGCTTAAACCCTAGGAACAACATCAACAGTCAGAGGTGGCATAAAAATACTAAACCATACCTTCCCTCACACATTATAAACTATTTCAGAATCAAAAGAAGGTCATGCCATTGAGGTTTCAAGAGGGTAATAGGAATACCTTTAGGGCAGAATGTAGATTTCCGAGAGACCATGAACAGGCTCCAAGGCATGTCTTCTAGTTTAGCATTTTTGAACCATTTTTCACCTTCCTTTGACAGTCCTATTGCCCGGGCTATAGAGTCCTCTATGACCTCCAATTATAGATCCTCAAATTTGGCTCTAAACCCATCAAACGTTTGAGAAAAGGCTTGTGCGACTGCCAAGTTATAACCTTCAAATTTTTGGATGAAAATATCCCAACCGTGAACCTGCAAATCATTTATGGCATGGTCATGGGAGAGAAGGGCTTGATAGCCATTAGGTTCAATTTGAACCATAGGGGCCATGACAACTATCAAACAGACATAGTATATACCATGGGAGGGAGACTTCATTTCCCAATAAACAAATAATAAGGAGAGGTCTGTGAAAACTGAAACGACCCGATACCTACGAACTTGGGCGATTATCATGTTTGGTAATTTAAGCTTGGAGCGACAGAAAACCAGAGGACGCCTAGGCCTATGAACCATTATGCACAATGAATATTAAACCCCAACCATTATCCGATGCCTATTCAAAAAATGAATGAGGGTCTTTAAACGTACAAGACAACAGGATGAGGTGTATTCATGGGTACATCAAACTTGTACCAAGTGACATGAAAGTGATATGACTAATAGAGAAAATAGCACATATCAATTTTTAATCCAAGTTTGCAGCGCAATTATGGATATCAAATAATCAAACCATACAATCAACCATAGATAATCCCATAATACATAAAAATGTGGCAGTGGATTAATGAATGAGCTTATAAAACTTAAACTTAGTAACATATAGATTCCCTTAATGTGTAATCTCTTTGGTAAAAGAATAGAAGAAATCACAAACTGCAGAATGATTACCCAAGCCAAGTTTTTGTTTCAATTTCAAGCTTGTAGTCATGAAATTTAAACAAAGCAAACGAAAATAAAAATGAAAAACTCATATAATAATCTAGCCCAATAAGTCTCCTTGAGGCCAAAAGACAGAATCGTTTATAAATGTAAGGAGGTGGAAGCTACAAAAATATTTTATCTCTTTGTGATGACTTTTAATTATGATAAAATTTGACAGAATTGGTGGCTTTCAACAATGGCGACATGCTGGGCAAAGCAGTTATCTATGCATGACCAAAATTTATATCAGGGGCACAGATGAAATAAATTTGAGAGATAGTTAATGACAGATCAAGCATTTCAACAATAGCTCATAACATAACACAGTCATAATATTGGGTGCATTTTTGTCTGAAATTGTAATCTGGTGTCTTGTTTAAATCACAAGTGTAGTGATGTTTATATAGGTGACTTCGATACCGTTAACAGAGCCACTGCTGCTAGCAGGTGTCCATAGCCTCGGAAGGGATCTCATTTAACCCACTCTAGTACCTCTATCATGTCCAAGAGTTGTCCGTTCATGATAAAATCATTTTCACACTTGATCAAATTAAAAGACATACCTAAGGATCTTCTTAAACCGACATTTCTTCGCTTCCTTAGGCCTGTTTAGTACCCTGACAAAGTTTCCTTGGTATCATCTTTGCATTTACCCACTGCCAGCAGACCTGTTCAGTGTCCCGGTGGGTTTACATACAATTCCCACACATTATAGTTCTTCCAACTCTCTAAAAGTTGTTTTTAAATTTCCAGAAACTTCTTGATATTTAAGAAAGCAGGGTGATACTGAAGATCTCATGGTCTGGTAATGAAAAGATTGATCATTTAAGAATCATTTTTCTGTTCTGATGACTTTCATCATGATTTGGACAATTAGATTTCTTTCAAGAAATCATCTCTAGGATGAGGAAGCACAATTGAGTTGTCCTCATTAAAATAGGGACGACGTTAGAAGTTTGTTAAGGATAATCATGGTTTCCTGTAATTTTAATGAGAAACCAGAAACATCGATTGAACATAATATTACTTCTACTGATCTTAGTTTAGCACTTACTGTTCAGGTGCTTGAACTGTTATCAACTGTTGATAATGAATAAGAATTTTGATTCCCTTCAACAAATGAGTGGTGACTCAGATATGGTTATTCAAAAAACAAATCAAAATCAAGCTAAATGAAAAGAACCAAAATCAAAACAGAAAAGAAAATTAATTTTTATTTTTACAAGAGGGTGGATCAGAAATCATCAAACAAAATACCTCTTGAGAGCCTGGCCATTCAATGGGAAAGTGTTTGGCTGTCCCTCCAAGTTATGCAGATGAAAAGAGCTAGGACCCAATTTTTCAAAAATTACAAATGGTCTCAGCCACAGGTTTTGGAACATGGTATGTTCCCCCTTACCCTCGTGCACTTTGTCCCACTTGAGAACCAAATCCCCAACATAAAAATTCCTATCAGAAGATGAGCTTGCATCAAACCAACACTTAACAATTTTCTAGTGTTGGTCAAGTTTCTACTTCACTTGTGTTCTCACCTCTTCTAGTTTTAATAAATCATTAATCTGGTTTTCTAGAGGAGGACAATCCTCTTCTTGTACTTTCTATGATAATTGCAGAGAAGAAAGTAAGACATGTGGGGTGAGGATATCTTCTCTTCTGTAGATGAGGAAGAAAGGAGAATTACCAATGAAGGCTTTTGGAGTTACCCTATCAGCCAAAAGTGCACTGTACAATGCATTGTGCCAATTCTTGTGGTTTTCTGAAACTGTCCTTTTTATAATCTTGATTAAATTCTTATTTGTCGACTCGGCTAGACCATTCCCTTGAGGGTAGTAGCTAGTAGAATAATTTAGTTTAATCCCTTTTTCCATAGTGAAAACATTCATATCAAGGGACGAAAAATAAGAGGCGTTGTAAAAAACCAGACATTCAGGAATTTGGAATCGAGTGATGATATGAGAGTTCAGAAAGGACACTACCTGATTGGTGTTGACCACTTTTAAAGGTAAAGCTTCAGAACACCTCGTAAAATAGTCTGTCATTGTGAGAATGTACTTATGATGTTGCAAGGAGGGTGGATTGATTGGTACAATTATGTCTAGGCCCCATTGTTGAAAAGGTGCATCTACAGTAACAGGTTGCAAAGGAAAAGATGCCTTTTTGACCCATCCTGCAGTCTTTTGATAGATTATACATTTGCGGAACAACGTATGGACATATTTAAACATGGTAGGCCAATAGTATCTAGCCCTTATCACTTTGTGGGAGGTGGTATCTCCACCAAAATGACCACCAGCATCACCGAAATGAATTTCAACCAACACTTTTTCGGACTCCTCTTTTTCCAAACATTGCAAAAAAACACCATCAAAGTTCTTTCTAAATAATATATCATTGATTCACTGGAAAGATGTAGATTTAAGCCTAAGTTCTCTTTTGTTTTTGGGATCAATATTGCGAGGAGAAGATCCATGCATTAAATAAAATCTAATGTTCTCATACCAAGAATTAGGTGTAGCTTGTGCATAACTAATTTGTTTTTCATTATGCTGATTTATAGTTGATGTGTTTATTTGACTTTCTAATTCCTCAACCGAATCAGCCACTAGTTTACACGGGCCTTGAACTCTGACTATTTGGACAAGGGTTATTTCAAGGTCATATTCCTGTAGGTCATCCAATTTTCCCTTTTCTCACCTAGCTCTTTTTGTACTAACAGGTTTCTTACAATGGGGTAAGGATCAACAACTTTGGTTCTGGATTTCAACAGGTAAGACCGGAAGTGTTTCACTGCTTTAAAAACAACATATGCTTGCTGATCTACTATGGGGTAGTTAAGTTCTGCTCCTTTAAAAGAATAGCTCATGAAGGAAATGGGTATCTCATTGATTTCAACGTTTTTCTGTGTAAGCACAACAACATAGGATATGTTAGATGAAAAAGTGTAAAGAATGAAATCCTGAGAAAAATCGAGACTCGTTGGGGAAGGGGCTTCTATTATTGCTTTTATAATTGAATCGAAAGACTGAATTTCTTGTGGTCCCCATTGGTACAAAACATCATTTTTAATTATATTTTTTATAGGTCTAACCATTTCTAAGAAACTCAAGACAAATCTTCTGACAAAATTAATCTTACCCAAAAAGGATTGCATGGCCTTTTTGGAAGAAGGACGAGGAAGTTTAACAATGTCTTATGTTCTCTCGGGATCAATAATCATTCCATCCTTAGACACTATAAACCCAAGCAATTTTCCTTGCTCTACTGCAAAGACTGATTTCTTAGGATTGAGAGATATGTCGAACTTGCGACATCATTCTAAGACAACCCTAAGGTGAGACAAGTGATCTTTCTTGTTTTTTGAAAAGACAGTGACATCATCAAGATAAACCACAACTGACTGGTTAATGAGGCCACGGAAAGTAATATCCATTTCTCTTTGGAAAGTGGCACCGACATTTATTAGTCCAAAAGGAATTTTCATGTAGGTGTAAGTGCCCCATGGGGTACAAAAGGTGGTTTTAAGCTGGTTTGAAGGAGATATAATGACCTGGTTGTATCCCGAAAAACCATCTAACAAAGATAGTCTTTTAGAACTAAACATATGTTGTAGAATTTGTTCCATTGGAGGAACATGGTAGTTGTCTTTATCAGACGCTTGGTTTAGGTTTCAAAAATCGACACAAAGTCGAATTTCACAATTTTTCTTCCTTACAGGGACTAAGTTAGACACCCATTGAGTATGCCTAACCAAAAAAATTATCTTTTAAGTTAGTAATTTATTTAGTTCCTTTTTAACGGTAGGTTTCAATTTATGATGCATTTTCCTCAGTGTTTGTTGGAAAGGCTGAGTCTGAGGCTTGATAGGGATTACATGTTGTATGATGTTTGGGTCGAAAGTTTTTATATCATTGTACGTCCAAGCAAATACATATTTATATTATTTAAATAATTTTATAAAAGAGGATCTTTCATGTTCAGAACATCCCTTTCCTAAATTAATATTTTGAGGATTATATCATGTTCCTAAATTAACAACTTCATAGAGAAAAGAGGAACTGTTAGTTTTTCAATTGATTGCCCCTCTAAACTTGTCATGCAGGTCATAAAACTTTTCTAATCTCACAACATATTTGGGGATAGAGTTTACCATCTTAGATGATGATTCTAGAGATTGAGGATTGGATATTACTGTGAAGTCTCAGAGATTCTCGTCGTGAGTGCCGTCATCAGTAGCTGCATCTTAGAAGGTGTCCTCCATATGCAAAAAGTTGATGATCTACTGATCGTCATCAAATAATCTCCAATTTTTTATGTTTTCTGGAACCGATGGCCTAAATAACAATTCGACCGAGAATACGTTAGGAGAAATACCTTCAGTGGATAACAATTTAGAAGCAATATTGGCTAGTAAGTCAGCTTTTGAATTACTCCTCCTAGGAATGGAATTTATATTTAATGCTAAAAATGTATACATTAAACTCCATACCTCGGTTTGGTAACTCTTTAGATGTGGTGATAAGCAGTGTATTGCGTTTCTTACCTGTTTGACTACAATTTTTGAATCACCAAATACTACTAGATTTTGCATGTCCATGTCCAGTGCTTTACGAAGTCCCTGAAGAAGTGCTTCGTACTC
>WSFP011486515.1:0-15420 GCA_009831015.1 Picea engelmannii | reverse complement strand
TATGATTACTTCAAGTTAGGGTTGTTGACTAATCCAAAACTAGGTATGTGAGACTAAAGAAAAGTTTGATGAAAATGCTAGTCTCTTGTTTTTAAAGTTAAGGAAGGTTTACAGGAATGTGATCATATACACCAGGTCTATTAGAGAGCTACAAAGCATATTTGGATGATAAAATTGATGAGGTCTTTGATTGTGGCACATGTTGAGTACATGGTTGAGACAAGTAGTTGATGAGTTGACACATACATGAAGTGTATAGTTGATGATGTTGGTACATATTGATGATTAATAGTTAATGAGTAGTTGACACATGATTGGAACATACTTGGTACATGGTTGGATGCACTTGTTTATGGTACAGGTTGATTACAGGTTGGTGCATGGTTGATGCACTTGTTTATGGTACAGGTTGATTACAGGTTGGTGCATGTTTGATGCACATGTTTATGGTACAGGTTGATTACAGGTTGATGCATGGTTCAGATTTATTGGTACGAGTTTACAGTGGTATATCTCGTAGTGATAGTGTGACAGTGGTTCCATCATTCTATTTCTACTTCAGGGTGGCAGGACGAGGCAAGGACAGGTGGTTGTAGCCACCTTCCAGTTGTAGCCAGAGAAAATTGGGGGTTGTACCCTCGTTCTGGTTGTAGCCAGATATTTGGGGAGTTGGAGCTTCCCTCAGGTTGTAGCCTGAGAAAATAGGGGGTTGGAGCCTCCTTCCAGTTGCAGCTGGAAAACAAAGGAAGTTGGTGCTTCCAATGAATGTAAGTCTTCAAGACATATAAGAAAAAGCATTTTGTGGTTTTCTCCCAATTTGGGTTTCCACGTAAAACACTGGTATACTGTGTATGTGTGTGATTGTTTATTTATTACTGCCCATTATTGGATAATAATTCTACATTGATATAACATTTGAAGAAAAAGGATTATAATTACATTATTACTGATTCACCCCCCCTCTCAGTAATCCAACATATATCAATAGCAATTCAGCCTCGAAGTGGGACTAGGATTCCACAAAAGTAGGTGTCTCTCACAATCCACTCACAACTCAGATATCCCACAACCCACAATTATTCGCCTACAATTGTCCCAATTTCAACCATCTCTCTTTCTCTTGACCTACCCAACCAAAGGAATGTACCCCTTCACTACTCTTAGTCCAAAAAACATCCCATTCATTTATCAGTGTCTCTCTAGAACAGGTAACCAGGAATAGCACTCTTGGGAACTCAAGGGAACTCACTTCTAGAAAAACTACCAGTAAAACAACAACAATCACTTGTTGCTATAGTGCAACTCACACAAGAGTTCACTCTTCAGGCCTGACAACTTGGTTCTTCTTCAATCTTTCCAAATTGTTTCCTCAGTCTTCAATAGCTTCAAAAATACTCTAGAATTCTCCCTCCATTGGTGTTCCAACTCCAATGCTCCTCTTTTTCCTTGTTCACCACATGCTCATGCAAAAACATGACTCTCCAAAATTGTTTGTTCTACCCATACGAATTTACTTTCTTTCCCCCACGCAAGTTGACTCTCACTCTCCCAAATATTGATTGTAATTCAGCCCCATGCTCCCAATAACTATGGGATGTTACTTCTCACACCCACCATCTTAAATGGAACAAGGACAAACCCAAGGTTCAACACTCAAGAGTGCACCAACAAAACCCTAACTACCAGTCCTTTCGGCAACACCTGTGAAGCAGATGAAGTCTCACCCGAGTTAGAGGAAGGGGTGGTTGCAGGAATCAGATGTCTGCAACCTTAGCTAGGACACAGATCTGTGATTATAGCACTTAGCAATTATCTAGCAAGGTTTATCTATTAATATTCAACCCTTACATCACTTCACAGATAGCACAGAGCATCGCAGTATATACTTAGATTCAAGAAGACTTAGCACTTATATACAACAAGATATATTGGTTTCACTAGATTAGACACTAGGCATATTATATATCAGATCTAACATTCATTCCTATCTCAGAAGCACAAAGCATAACTAAATATATTTAATCACATCAAGCACTTAGCTAAGAAGGAGATAAACACATTAGGTCGAAGCACAGAGCACAATACACAAATTTACCATGGTTCACCCCCACCCTGAGGCTACATCCACAAAGTATTCTTCTTTATATTATCTTGGTCAAGCGGTTACAGCACAGAGCTTCAATGATCCTTACTTCGCACAGGAAAGAATATCTGCGCAACTCGCTAGATCCTTCTTCCTTGCACTTCATCACAAAACTACAACAACTTGCACTTAGATTTTCAATCTCCTTACAATCATGCACAAAGCACTTACAATATAAATCCGATCACACAGATACAGTTACTAGCACTAAGCCTTTAGCTATACATCACATAGATGTACTACTCCTCCTAATTACATTGCCTAAGTATCTATTTATAGATTACAAAATGGACCTAAGAATGGGTAAACCCATGGGCCAACATCCATTTCCTGTTACACCAACCCAAAAACCCTAAAAAGGTCCCAAAAAAGGGTTTTTCTTCCCTAATTTCCGCTTCGCGTTGTGCTCCATATTTGACTAGCTATCGCAGTCCCAAAAATGGTCAAATATGACCAAGTACTCTTCAAACCTTGGTCAAGGGCCAACAGGCCCCCAACACTCACATGTGACTCATCCTGATTCACTCAGGTCTGACCAATTCTACTTCAAACTCCTTGAGTTTGACTTGAGCCACTTTGACCTACTGCTTTGCAGTTTCCTCTTGCTCGATGAACTCCTGGATGAGTGTGTTATTCACTGGTCCCTCTAGGTGTTGTTCAGTTGTAGTCACGGTCTGTTCCAGCTCTGTTCCTTGGTTCTCATTCTCTAAAAATAGTTGACATGCCTTATCCTACAAAGGTTGAAGTTGTTGAGTTACTTCCATTACCTTGCTCTGGATCATGTGGATATGTTGTTGTGTGACGCATTGCTCATGGGATCGCTTCATTTTCTATATGGTTGATAGGGCCTTCAATTGCATCTGAAGTCTATCTGCATGTTGCTTCACTTCCTGGTGCTACGACTCCAGTTTATGCAATTATGGGTTCTCAGTTAGGTTCTCATGTATCTGCACAATTCTTCTACTTAATTGTTTGCATTCTTCGGTGAGTGCTTTAATCCTTTCTATTGTACTACGGGCAGTTATTTCTCGATGGTCGCACTCTTCTTGCGGGGTGCTTGGGATGATCTAAAGCTCTAATTCCACGACTCTTTGTTGAAGTTGTTGAATAATTTCAGCAAGCTTCATCACTTGACGGTCTAAGGGTTCTTCGACCTTCTGTTCTAAGCCGATCACAGAGCAAAATGCTCTGTTGACAGCTTCTTCGATCCCTACTTGCTTCACGAGAAGTTGTTGCTTCTCCTTTTGGACTTTTGCGTTGTCTTCGTCAAATTTCACTCGGATGGCCTCTTTCTCTTGTTGTGCAGCTCAACATTGCTCTATGATTTCCTCATGTGCTTTCTTTAGGGCTTGGTTGGCATGTGGTGTTGCTTCTTCTGCTTTTCTAAGGCATACTTCGACTGTGTCAAAAATCCTGCAAAGTTGAACTGGTTCATCTCCTGCTTCTATTGTTCCTTCTGGCAAGGGCGCAGTGGAAGTTGCGTGGATTGATTGAAGTGCTTGCTTTACTCCTTGGAGCTCGATTTCAATTCTATTATACATGGCCTCTTGCTTGGCAACCTATTTTTTTGTTATCCCTTCAATAGCTTCATTCATAGTCACAAGGAGAAAGTTGAAGTCATCTGGGGTGAGTGTGGTCGTCATTTTAGTCACGGATTCTTTCCACTTCTTCTTGGAAGAAGGTTATGGAGGTGAACCCTTTCTTTGCTTTATGATCTCTACTTCTTCCTCTGGCCTTTGTTCAATTTCTTCGAAGTCTTCATTATTACCTTTGTGATCGGGTGTGGTGGAAGTCGTCCTTACAGATCTACTGTCGACGTCCTGGATTTCCTCATCTTTCTTTATCTTCTTAGTTTTCTTCGCCTAATGGGCCCAGGTGTATTCTGCGTAGCTTCTGGGTTATCGATGTCAGACATATCTGTTGGATCTGTTGAGATAATGAGGTCCGTTGACCATTCCTTGGTGATTTCTTCCAGGTCTTCTTTTGTTAGCTTATAATAGGACTGAAGCTATTCCTAGTGTTCATCAACGCGTGGAGTTAGGTATATAAAGTGGCGATTCATGCTGAAATTTATCAAAGTTCGGAACCTTTGTAAAGTGTTTGGGGTTATGCAAGGTTCAGCCCCTATGGTTGCTTTCAATTGGTTATAGTATGTATGAAAAATGGCATTTGATTGCCATTGTTTGTTCATATCGTTCAAGTACCATAAAGTACTGAACTTCGTGGCTAAGGGCTCAAAATGGTCAAGGTCCGAGAAGGTTGCACCTTCCGGTAGCTCCCATGCAACAAAAGCGATCAGTATTAGCAGCCAGCTAAAATGCAATTCATGCACCTGATCCTGGGCTTCTCTGCAATCAATCTCGAGCTGGTTGACCAGGTACTTCGCCCAGTTCATCTGTAGTCCCTCTGCGCATTTTCCTGCGAGGTCAACTACGAAGCCTAATACTTGAGTTGGTTTGTTTTTACATACCAATTTCCCTACTATCAGTTGGCATGCAAGGCGCACTAGGCTACTCTTGATGGAGGCTACCTTTTAGCCTCGCATTCCCTTCTCGACATTTCCATAAGCTTCTTTAATCTTCTGTGAAAGAGCGCGGTCCACGGTATTTCCAGGGTAGTAATCCTGGGGATCAGGGCCCTGCATACTAAGCCCGGTGATCATATTGATCAACGTTGGATCAACAGTTATGCGGCGGTTTACCCACAGGTATCCTCCATGGTAACTTGCTAGCAGCAATTTTATGCAAGCATTCACCTCTCGGTGTCTGCCGAAGTGCGGTATTTTCATGACGTTGAGCAACGTAGACTTCTCGAGGTTCATCGTCCATCGCTGAGGGATGATCTTGGAATTCTTTCCCTTGGTTCTGGTTAAGTACTTGTGCGGGGAAAGCATGTTGTAATCTTTGCGGTCTCCGAGGTTGAAGTCGCAAAACTTCAACGCTGCAACCTTGTCTTGATCTGCATGGTAGGTGTGTACTCCTTTTGGCAGATAATCAGTGACTAGGGTGTATTCAAAGTCTCAAGGGATGATGTCCCAGTTAATCGCACCACTCAAAGAGGGTAGGTAAGCTGGTAGGATGGACGGTACTAACTTTGCATTGGTTATGTCGTCTTTATGCTTAGTTCTTCTTTCTGCGTCGGCTCAAGATGTTCCTGCTCGAGCAGTCGATGGGGAGGCTTGCATTCCTCTAGTTGATGATGCTTGTAAACCCGTAGACAACCCTCTTTCCGACATGACTCGTTCGGTTCTGAGGCTAGTGAGTACCTCTCTTACAGATTCTTCAACTGTGTTTATTTCATCGGACATATACGCTCAAGGAAAATAATCAGGGTCACACTGGTCTTAAGCATTGTACTAGGATAAATAAAAACGGTGTGACGATCACTATAGACACTTGCTAATTCTGCGAGCTTCAACTTCTTAATTGGAAAAAGTGTTCTTCGAGCATGGCGCGACGAGCTAAATAGGCAATCTCAGCAACGATCTGCTTGCAACGGACATGGGGCCTTCATTAACTCTGTTATATCCATTCTGGTGTTATCCAAAGGTCTAGTGGTAACCCATAATTGCTTTTCAACCTGTTAGGTGTTTTATATGTACTAAAAAATACACTAAACTACCCTCAATTAAATTGTCAACTCGGGGTAAGTAAACTTAGAGTTGTAGCAAAATATATGCCAAAGGAAGAAGGTTGGTAGGAGTGTAGACTAACTAAGGAAAGCAGTTATCTAGGGCTAATCTACTCAAGCAAACCTATCTAATGAACAAACCCTACTAATAAAATTGAAACTAGGTAACCTAAGTACTTTTGGGCCAAGGACGGATGGATAGTTCCTAAGAAAGCGAATGAAAACTCTATGTAAAGTAAACTAGTTCGTGACAGTAAGCAAAGTTAAACTACTAAGCATACTAAGCAAATGATGAAAGAAAACTACCTTTAACTTGCCAACCTACATTCAATGAGAAACTACCCTATGAAAGAAAATAAATAAGCAAGTAAGCAAAATCACCTATCTAACCTATTAAAGCAAATAGACAAGCAAGCAAAAACACCTATCTAACCTATTAAAGCAAATAGACAAGCAAGCAAAAGCATAAAGCAAAAGACAAGTAAGCAAAGACTTTTCATTGAACAACTAGCTAGCCTAAGAGGCAAGTGAACTAAATGCCTAATGCAAAACTATTTCTCTTGCGTGAAAGGAAATTAAAATGCTCAATGCAATACATGAAAGGAAATATATTCTATTGAAAGCAAGAAATACTACCAACTAAACTTATGAAAACAAGAAACTATCTCTTCTAACTTATGAAAGCAAGAAACTAACTTTAACCTATGAAACACTCAAACGTAATGTCAGTGGTTGTGTGAATGCCTTCGGTGGTGACGGATGATATCTCGATGACACTTAACCACAAAGGACAGTTCTAATGGTATAAGCTCAATACTAATTTCAATGGCAAAATGAAAGGTGTGAAGTAAACAGTCCAATGCAAACTTATCCATGATAAAAGTAATGTTAAATACCCTGCATATTCATGTACAAACCATTAACATCATAATGCGATCATCATTATCTAACTAAGGAATTTAATTGCATTTTAATCTATGAAAGGAAATTGCGTGAAAGGAAACTATACTATGTCTAGTTTAATCATTCAAACTATGATAAAGAAAATGACTGAAAACAAAAATTAAAAACATGATATTAAAAGTGAATTGACAATTACATTTAACCAATAACTAAGCAAGTGAAATCTATCTAAAACTAAAGTAAGCAAGATATGATTCAAAAACTCGAAGAAAATCTATCCATCCATCAATCTTTGTCAAAAGAAACTCAGATTAAAACTATGCTATGTTCTAATTAAAAATATGTTCTAAGCTTGACTGTAAAAATATAAAAGAAAGCACAATTTATCATCTAACTACATGTGGGGTTAGTATAGTGAGAGAGAGACTTTTTAATTGCACATGGAATTAGTAAAGAGACTTGGGGTTAGTATGGAGACTTGCAAGCCTTTTCTAATCTACAAAATTAACACATACTAACACATGTCATCATCTAACCTGCAAAAGAGAAGTAAAACAATAAGCTACAACAAACTAATTAGCACAATAAAAATATACATGTACAGAAAATAAAAAGAGAGCAATTTAAATTAGGAAATGAAAAATAAACGTGAAGACAGTTACCAGACTGTTGGTGGGCCCCCCAGCAAGTCACAGTCACTCTCTAAAATCACCCCATGACCTCAGCGGGCCAAATTCACCATAAAAATCTAAAAACGCACTTTTGGCACTATTCTGGCAATTTAAAACTAGAAACAGAGCAAAATCGTTTTTCTGGCAATTTTGATGCTTATGCTACTTGGTTAACAATCTAATGATCATCCTATCAGTATTTATAAGCTTACAACCCAGGTGGTCGACCACAGGAGGGTTGAACCACCTCTAAATTCGGCAAATTACATTAAATGAGGCCATAACTAACAAAACGGAGGAACCCAATGATCGCCCTCTTTGGACAACTGAAATCGAGTTGTCTTGAACTTAGTAGCTGGAGGGGGCGATGACAAACAAAACCCATGTGCTCAATTTGTCCACCACTGGCCGCCAATACCATAACCGCCAACTTGCCTTGTGTTTTTGTGCAATACTGGGTACCGGAACGAGTGTCGGATCAAGTACCGAAACAAGTGTTGGATCAAGTGCCGGACCAAGAAACTTGGTGCGTTTTGCCCTGTAATAGAAGAAAAACATGAATTAACTCTTGAAAACCATAAAATATGATAAATTAAACTTGATTGAATCACAAAACATGAATTATGCGTACCTCATGCCGATTGTATCATTTTACCATAAAATTCTTCAAAAAGCTCCTTTGAAAGATAAAAAAACGCATATATACATATGGAAAAAAATGTATAATAACGTCATGAATATTATCACATCTTGGGCCCAACATACCCCCACACCGACGATTTTGCAGGTCCCATTGCAAACAAAAAGAAGTCATCCCTTGGAACTAGGCTTGTTGAGGAGGGTTGGCTTTAGAAGCCTCTCCTTCTTGTTGTGTAGGCTTAGCCTTGTGCCTCTTATGTTTCTTTAAGTGTGCTCTTAAGTTGAGGTTAGATTGGGTCATCCCATCAGCCAACCGCTGAAGGTAGTTAACTTTTTCCTGAAGGACTGCATTGTCATGATGAAGGTGTGCATCTATTGTCTTCCTCTCCAATTGTTGGAGAAGCTTATGGTTTTCCCTCTGTAGCTCCTCTATAGTTGGGGAAAAATCAGTGATCTCTTAGGAAGGCTTAGGTCCTTTGAGAGATGTGGTCAATTTATCAATTTTAGGATCAAGAGTGGGCATGGGTGAAGTAGGTGTGATGGGAGATTGGAAAGGTGAGGTAGGTTCCGATTTTGTTTTCCTTAGTGGCTCTAATCCATCCGCAGAGACTTCTCTAGGTTGCTTATGAGGGCTCTCAAGGTCGAAGGATACTTGGATAGGATCCAAAGTAGGTGAAGGCTTGGCATAAGGCTTGGTTCTTATGTTCCGGGTACTCTTCCGAAAAGGTCCCTTGCCAAATTGGTTGGCTCCTCTCTTGTTTGTGGGAATGATGGGAAAGTCTTGCTGCATTACTTCGTGGGGCTTCTTAGGTGTAGGATCAAGAGAAAATGAAGGCATTAGGGGGTCAACAATAGGCTTCTTTTGGTCTTTGTTCTTGGTCTTCTTCCCCAATGAATAAGTAGGAATATCAACAAGCTTTTGGTATTGTTCCGGCAAAGAGGGAGTTTGTGCAAGGGATTTTAGAGTTTTTGGAGAGTGAGGCTTGGATGGAGAGATAGTTTTTAGGCTAAGTGGTTTTTTTCCAGTCTTAATTGTCAAGTGAGGATTTGAAAATTGGTAGATAAAGGCATCCCAACTTTGCCCCTGCTTCTCTAGTTCGGTAAGAATGAGGAGTTTGATCAAACCGTGGTGGAAGAGACTATTGTGGGGGTTGGTCACATTTTTCCTCACTTGAGAGGACATTTTCTCCAAGCTTTTGAGAAAATAAAAAGGGAAGTTTAAAGGTTTATTGAATAGAAAATGAGCCAGCAATCTAAAGTGACAAGCTTTGAAGGTGGAGTACCTACCTTCACATGTAATTAACTGTGTGATGACGATAAGAGGATTAACCAATTCTGGATTTATCCACTCCTTAGCATACCCTTTCACTCTTGAACTGCTCTCGAATTTAGGCTTAAACACCCTGTTGTAACTTGAGCGCGACAATTGATGATTCTTGAACCACCTATCTCCCATTCTTGGAAGTTTTGTTGCAGCAGCAATTGACTCTTTTGTGAGTGCAAAATTGAGAGACCCTACATGTGTTATCCTTCCATCAAAACCAACTGCAAATTGCATAGAAATATCGTCATCATGGCCTTGCAAACTCGACAGAAATGGACCCCAGCCAGCATGCAAGAACACTTCCCTACACTGTGCGAATTATGGAATGGAAAACAAGTCTGCATAGGAGGAGGGTTCATATCACTTGGGCATTGTGACAGGGTTTGAATTCACCAAGGAAGGGAGAAATTGAGCCACACAGAGACACGAATTGGGCATGGTCTAAGTGAAATTGGAACAGAGGGAAAATTTTACCAAGCAAGGGTGCAAACATGCCAAGAAATGGCACGGGTTTAACACAGTCTGAGTGTGATTAGAACAGAGGGAGAATTCGGCAGAGGTTGGGTGCAATTTCTTAATGCAGGGTAGAGCAAATGGCAAGGGAAAATGAAATAATAGAGTGCCCAGCCCAATTTTAGATGCTCTTATGGTGGAGGACATTGCCCACATGTGTGCATGAGCTGCCATGTGTGGGATATTCGAATTTGATGGCAAGATTGGGAGCAATGGAGTGGTGCGTACTTAGATCAATGTCCAAGTCTTTTGACTTGGACATTTGATCATAACCATATGAAGCATCTTTTAATCATTGCCTGTAACAAATTTAATTAAATGTGATTGAATTCTAGTTCCCTGGAATCTAGGACAGTTACTGGTATGCAATGCAATGGCACTTCAAACGGCACTTTAAATGGCATTGCATCCGGCACCTCATCCGATACTTCATCCGGTACTCCTGTGTTAAGTGAATTTTTGCCTCTTTTAATGGATAGCCTCCAATTTTTAAGTATTTTTGACAACCATAGTGGTTAATGAGCAGAGGCAGAGTGCTCCATGCTTACTCATTCTTCTTGTATATGACATATAGTGTCAAAACCTATAATAAACGGGTTATAGCAAGCATAAAACATGTATTGTCAAACCTACAGTATGCAGCTTGTAATGGAAGATAACCAATAAATAATGGTTTGTTAAGCATGAGTTCAGTAATGTATAACACACAGGAGTTAAGCATTTAAAAATAACATGACTATCAATGTAATAACCTGTATCATGGTAATAATACAAAAAATCTTGCAAAGACTCCTTTCTCTAGGCAATGATCATTTGTTAGCTCATGAACCCCTCCCCCACACCTAAGTATTGTGACACCTCATAATCAAAAGTATAGGAAACTAGTCAGTATCCCCCAATAGCCGAAGATTTACAGTATGTCAAGTGTAAAGATAATATTTCACAGATTGGTCTGACGAGACAATTAGGAGATGGCCCCACCTATAGGATAAGAGATCCTATATACAGATAAGAAGAGGTAGGAAAGAGAGTTTCAAGATATTCTTAGAGTCATTCCCCGATGGAAAGTTTATGAGATTCATTAACCTTAGCTAAACCACATATACTTCATGTCAACTTTGTCTGCAAGTAATGTCGTACATCACGACAAGTTTAGATTTATTATTTAGTTTTGTCAAATCATCATCCTCACTAGGTAGAATGCCCCACTGCCAGCAAACCTGTTCAGTACTCCGGTGGGTTTACCTAGTCATACCATAGGCTGGTACCCGCTGCTAGCAGACTTGTTCAGTATCCTGATGGGTTAGCCTCTTAAACCCTCAAAGACTAGCCCTCCATCCTTTAAGATTTTATTATAATATTGCTTATGCAAGAAGATGGGGGAACAACTCTGAAACAACTTTTCTTTCTTTCTTTCTTTTTTGTTCACTTGGGATGGTATTTATGTTAGAGGATGAATTTTTGTTATATTGTTTAGTGGTTGTCTTGATGTAAGGGGTACTTAAGCGGACATGGCTAGTCACAAGGATATTTAGTGTGTAGTGGATGGTACCATTGAGAAAGAATAGAAAGGTATCTCTAGGCTCAACTCATTGTCTTCTTTTGTAATTATGATGATGTTTCCATGACTAACTGCGAATGAGACCTCCCTATTACTCTTTGATAAATACACTTGACTTACTTACTCAGGTTTCTTGGAAAAACTGTACGAGAGACCTCTAGGCTTGATAGTTATGGTATCACTTCCTTATACAGTGGTGAAGAGTTTCAAGAGAAACTGCTTTAGAATGCCTTAAAAATGATAATTTTGAAAAAACATGGCTAATTATAGTAAGTCACTATTCATTTGATGCTTTAGCAAACAAAAAATTCAAGTATAACAATGTTTTGATGAAAGATCCTTGAAACGGTGTACTCCCAGTGAAATAATTACTTACAGAAATATCTTGAATTGCCTTATTAACAAAATACAAAAACTATTTACATATATACAGTAGGAAACTCAGAAAATGTTTCAAGAACAAGGGGGGACTTCCCCATCTACTAAGGTCAATGCCTTGTCAGTTGTCATGACCTATAGAAAATCTTCTCTAGAAATGGGCTTATGATAAAACTTAAGTCGGTGTCCATTTACCACAAAGGAGACTAGTCCATCGTCAATTGTTTTAATTTTTATAGCTCCATTGTCATATACAGTGTCTATCTCATAAGGGCCCAACCAATGGGTGGTAAGTTTTCCTTTGAATTTTTTGAACCAGGAATCAAACAACAAGGCCCAATCACCAGGTTGGAAGTGTTTCTTTTAAATAAACTTTTCATGCCACTTTCTCCTCTAGTTTTGGACCAATATTGTTCGTTGGATGGCATCTTTCCTGATTTCATCCAATTCATTCAATTGTAGGGCTCGTTGCTTCTGAGCCTCATCCAGGTTCAATCCTAATTTTGCAGCAATACTAAAGGTCCTTACTTGGAATTCTATTGGTAAAAGTACTTGTTTCTCGTACACTAGCTCATAAGGGGTATGCCCAGTGGTATTTCTCCAGGTAGTTCGGTATTCCCACAAATCCCCTAGGAGCCTATCAGCCCAATCTCGGTGATGAAACTAAACAGTCTTGGTCAAGATGGCTTCCAAAACTTTGTTTGTGGATTCTACCTGACCATTGGCTTGCGTGTGGTATGGAGGAGATTTACAATGTTTAATCCCATATTTCTCTGTTAGCTCTTTCATCATCATGGAAGTAAATTGAGTGCCTTGGTCGGTAACAATTTCAAGAGGGACGCTGAAGTGGGTAAAGATGTATTCATAGATGAATTCGAAAACAGACTTCTCTGTGTCCCTAAATAGAGATTGTGTCTCTACCCATTTGGTGACATAGTTCATACAAACCAAGATATAATTCTTCCTACGAGACATGGTTGAAATTGGTCCTACAAAGTCGAGGGCCCATTTTTCGAAGGGTTCTATCATAACTTGGGCCTGCAAAGGCATTTCGTCAGATGATGTAGATCTACCTATCCTTTGGAAACTATCACAACTTCTCACATCCTTGGCAGCATCTTTGAAAATGCTAGGCCAATAGTAACCTGAATGTAACACCTTATATGATGTACGTTTGTCAGAGAAATGGCCACCACATGGTCCATCATGACAATTTTGTAGTATTTCAGGTACATCGTCCTCTCGAACACATCTACGAATAATCAAATCAGGACCTGTGCGAAAAAGATCATGACCAACCCAAGATTAATTATCACTCTATGTAATAATTTTATGCTTTTCATGAGGTGACAAATGAGACGGTAACTTCCTAGTAGCCAGATAGTTTGCCATATCTGCAAACCATGGGGTATTGACAGGGAGAGCAAAGAGGTGCTCATCTGGGAAACTATCATCTACAGGGATTTCATCCTCCTCATTCTTTATTCAGGAAAGAAAGTCAGCTACTGCATTACCCTTTCCAGGTCGGTCAAGAACAGTAATATTAAATTCTTGCAATAACAAGAGCCACCTAGTCACTCGGCCATTAGTTATAGGTTTATTCATGATGAACCTAATGGTGAAATGATCAGTGTGTACAAATACTTCATAACCTTTAATGTAATGACAAAACTTGTTAATAGCATGAACAACTGCCAAAAACTCTTTCTCGGTGACTGTGCAGTTCAACTCGGCACGGGACAAGTTCTTGCTTATAAAATAAATGGCATGGGACTGTTGGTCTTCTTTCTACCCTAATACCCCTCCTATTGTGGTGTCGGAGGCATCAATGGATATATGAAATGGGAGAGTCCAATTAGGCCCTCTAAGAATTGGTGCCACAAATAGCTTAGCTTTCAGGGTTTCGAAGGCAGTTTGACAATGCTCAGTCCAAACAAAATCAACATCTTTTATCAATAATCCAAACATAGGTGGGGCAATCTTTGTAAAATTTTCAATAAACCGTCGGTAATATATGGCATGTACAAGAAAGATTCTCACCTCTTTCTGAGTCTTGGGGGGTGTAAGTCTAACAATGACCTCAATCTTTGCAGGATCGAATTTTATTCCTTTAGATGAAACATGATGTCCCAGAACCACTCCTTTAGTTAGAAACATTTTGCCTTTTTCATGACTTAGGGATAGGTTCATTTCCTGGCATCTGATGAGGAATTTTTCTAAGTTGTCTAAGGCTTCCTGGTAAGTGTTGCCATAAATTGTGAATTCATCCATGTAGACCTCCACATAATCATGAATAAGATCAGCAAATATCCCTAATACTACTCGTTCAAATGTGGCAGGAGTGTTACACAATTCAAATGGTAAGACCCTGTAGGCATAGGTGCCCCAAGGACAAGTAAAGTTAGTCTTGTCCTGGTCCTCGGGTGCTATAAGAATCTGGTTGTACCCGTTGTACCCATCTAGAAAGGAGAAATACTTCTTCCAGGACAAGGTATCTAGAACTTGGTCAATGAAAGGAAGAGAAAAGTAGTCTTTCAAAGTGGCCTTATTGAGTTCCTGGAAATCAACACAAATTCTCCATTTCCCGGTCACTTTCTTTGGAACCACTACTAGCGGGGATACCCACTTACTGTCGAAGATGGGATAGATAAATCTGACATTTAGCAACTTTTGAATCTCCTCCTTGACTATATCTTTGAGTGTTGGGTTCATCCTTCTCTAGGGTTGCCTAACAGGTGTCACTTCCCCCTAGGTGTATATATGGTGGATGCATGTGTAAGGATGTATACCCTTCATGTCAGTGTATTCCCAAGAAAATGCTCCTGATTGTTCTTTAAGGATATCTACTAATTGTTTATGTTGGTCTGTATCTAGCCCGGAGTTTATATGTAAAAAATTCCCTAGACTAATATTGTAGGGCATAGTATAAGACATGGTAGACTCATTTATTTCGAATATAAAAGATGTTGAAGACAAAACAAATGGATCTAATTGTTCTTGAAATTCTTCCCCAAACATATACGCAAATTGGGGAAAATACTATGGAAAATCCACACATGTAATAGCATAAATGAATTGGTTTAGCACATTTTTTGGTGTATGCTCCTGAAGTGCCCTTGCATGGTCACTAGGAAATACAGGTTCTTCCCAGTCTTCGTTCTCATATGGACATTCAAGCCACCATAGATTCTCCATAATAGGTTGATCTGGAGGGTAAATGGTGAGCTTCTGGATAGAGAAACCATTTGAGATGGTCATTTCTCCTTCCCCACAACCAATAAATGCATTGGATGTGGCTAGCCAAGGTCTTCCCAAAATAACGGGATGGCCTCGGGCAGGATCCTTTGAATGAATGAAAATAAAATCTACAAGGTACTCCCATGAGGTTAAAGTAACCATGACATCATCTAAAATCCCTTCAGGTATAACCCTAGTCTTATCTGCTAATTCCAAAATGGTTGGGGTAGGCCGAAGAAGAGGTTGTAACTGTAATTGTTCCAAGGTAGTAGCGTTCATAACTGTTATAACCCTAAAATGCACCATACAGGTTTACCTGGCATCAGGCCAACTCATGCCTCTTCCTAGCCAAAGCCATGCTGAGTAATTCCTCAAAATTCACTTGAAAACAAGCAACCCGCGCCCTAACTTCTTACTGGGC
>WSFP011486514.1:0-15420 GCA_009831015.1 Picea engelmannii | reverse complement strand
GGTTTTCAATTGCAATGAATTGAAAGGTTATACTTGCCTTTTCTAATGTGCATTGAAGAGACACTTCATTCCTAAATAATTTGCTAACCCCATGAATTACCTTGGTTCAATTAAATTACTCTGTTGCAACTTGCTATAACTCTCTTGCAACTCACTATAACTATGCTATAACTCTGCTGCAACACTAAGTTGTAACTATACTTTCTCCTTCAAATTTTGTGTTGTTACTCCACTTGTTGTTACTCACTATTACTCTGTTGCAACTCCCTATAACTCTGTTGCAACACTTTTTGTAACTCTGTTGCAACTCACTATAACTATGCTGTAACTTTGTTGCAACACTATGCTGTAACTGTACTTTCTCCTTCAAATTTTGTGTTGTTACTCCACTTGTTGTTACTCACTATTACTTTGTTGCAACTCGCTATAACTCTGTTGCAACACTTTCTGTAACTCTACTGCAACTCACTATAACTATTTTGTAACTCTGCTGCAACACTATGTTGTAACTGTACTTTCTCCTTTGAATTTTGTGTTGTTACTCCACTTGTTGTTACTCACTATTACTCTGTTGCAACTCGCTATAACTCTGCTGCAACACTTTCTGTAACTCTGCTGCAACTTGCTATAACTCTGCTACAACACTTTCTGTAACTCTGCTGCAACTCACTATAACTATGTTCTAACTCTGTTGCAACACTATATATAATTGTACTTTCTCCTTCGAATTTTGTGTTGTTACTCCAAGGAGGCTACAATAAACGAGTTCGAGAAATGGTCTTAAGATACCATCCATAAATATTATAAGTGTTGTCATAGTATTGTGTAATATAAATTGCATAATGACTCACTCATGCAATCCATGTGTTTTTTTGAAAGTAATATTCCAAATTATTCTTTGTGTATATTGTCATATTGGTATCCTTACTTCTAATCCAACTTCATGATAGCACATGCTTACAATATTTGGTTGATTAGTGCCTTGATTATTTGTAGGGGATATATATATTACAATGTAATAGTAATTCCATATTACAATGTAATATGGAATTAACATATTACATTGTAATATGGCATACAATATGGTATAAAATATTTGATGTAAAAAAATAAATTAAAACCTAAAGTCATCGTGGCAATATCGATGCAAGTTCATTGGAATTTGCCACGAATATTCGTCACATATACAACATGTGCGTCGTAAGTTATTGGCTTGGCATAACTTTTCATCCCAATTGCGATGAAGTTTCATCGTAATTGCCACATTTCTTTGTTGTTATTGCAACGATAGTTCATCGTAATTGCGACGATGCATAGGGTTAACCGATATTGAAGGTGGTGACACATGGAGAGCTAATTTTGTCGATGTTTTTACGCACACTTGGATCGTGTATATAGCAACGAAATTATTCCAACGAAAAAAAATGTTAGCTTTCGTGGAAATTGCGACAGATAAGTGTGTCAATATCAACGAAAAACCGTCGCAAATTTTCTCATATGTACTAGTGAAGGAGTGCACAGAACTGGGAGATCTCAGATAATCAGGTACATCATGAAGGCCATGAGGAGTGCGTGTAAGATTCCTTAGAATCCTTGAGTTTTCAGCTAGAATCAAGGAGGGATAGAGACTTGGAAAGTTCAAAGGAAGGACGAGGGTTGAAGTCACCTCGTAGAAACCAAGCTCAGGAGGAAAGACGCCAAGTTATTTGGTGAGGAGTCTTTGTGAACCTGAATGGACGGTTGAAATTCTCGGAGGGAAAAACACTGATTTTCAGTGGACCATTGGATCTATTAGATTAGCGGAGAGGATAATACTAGGTGTATTTCAACACTCGCAAGATCAGGAGAGATAATAGTCGTTAGATCCTGAGGAGTGTGAGTCATTGAGTGGGCGCTCTGAAATATCATCATTTCAGAAGTTAGGAGTGTTGAGGAAGTTGTTCTCTGGAATCACAAGATGTGAAATCCTGATTGGATAAGGAAGGATCTGGAGTGTTGGATCATAGGGAATCAGGACCGTCAATCTAACAAAGAGGTCATCGCAATTTTGGATTTCGGGAGAGGGCCACTTCACAAATCCCCAATACGTGAAATCTCGACGTGATTTGGACCGTCAAATCATGGGGGAATTAGGACCATTGGTCTCTGGCAAGGAATTTCGTGAGCATGGACTTCGGGACAGAGGAGAAGAGTTATATCGCAAATCCTTGATACACAAAATTTTGATGTGATCTAGACCGTCAGGTCATGGAGGAATCGGGAACGTTGATCTGAGGTAGGGAAATATCGACATTTCGGATATCGGGGAAAGGGATTAAAGCCACTTTACAAAGTCTCGACACACGAAATCCCAATGCGCTCGAGGGTTGGGCCCCAGGTCACAGCCGAGGGTCACATCAGGAGGATTTAAGGGAGGATCTAAGGACCATTAGCCCATTTCAGGATTTTGGAAATCGAAGGAGTCAGGGTGCCTCGCAACAAAAGTCCCTATATCATGAAACTCGATGCACATTTTTGGGATAATCTTGTGGTCATTTTGGTGGTCGCGTGGAGTGGAGGCTCGTGTCTAAGTGCATATTCGCGTAGGTAGAGCTTATAAAAAGGACATGTGGTCTTTACGTGTTGAAGGTTCTAGCAGAAATCGAGGAGTCATTTCGGCTCGAGAATTTGAAGATCCAAATATCAGGAGGTCAATGGACCCTGTTGAGGTGGGGGGGGGGTCTACGCCAGTTTTTCCCTAGCCTCTTCCATAGATTCCTCCAAAAGTGTCCTACAAATTTCGTGTCCCTATCTAAGACTATGCTCCTAGGCAATCCATGTAGTCTCACTACTTATCTGAAAAACAAATTGGCTATGTGTGTAGCATCATTTGTCTTCTAGCATGGTATGAAATGTGCCATTTTTAAAAATATGTCCACCACAACAAATATTAAATCGCTCCCTTTCTGAGTTCTAGGCAATCCTAATACAAAATCCATACTAATTTCATCCCACGGCCTTTCTGGAATTGGTAATGGTTGATACAAACTAGTGTTATGTTTTCTTCCTTTCGCATACTGACAAATTTTGCATTTGTTCACAAAAAATTTCACCTCTGCCCTCATGCTCGACCAATAATATGAATTACTCAGTTGTGCAAATGTCTTATCATGACCAAAATGTCCAACTAAACCTCCATTGTGTTTCTCTTTTAGCATGTCATCTCTCATTGAGCATTTTGTTATGCATAGTTGGCTTCCCTTGAATAATAATCCATCCTAGATCAGATATTCAGTCCAAGGGATTCTATCTCCCAACAAAGGATTCTTACATGCCTCATAAGATTCCTTAAAGTCTGGATCTTCTCGATACATTTCCTTGAGGTGTTCAAACCCTAAGGTATCCACTTGGAATTCCTATACAATTAAACTCTTCATGCTCAAAGCATCTGCAACTTTGTTAGCAGTTCCAACAATATGTTTAATAACAAAAGTAAAATTCTGCATAAATTCTACCCATTTAGCATGTCTCTTATTCAACTTTTCTTGCCTAGTAATAAACTGTAAAGATTGATTATCATTGTACAAGACAAATTCTTTAGGAATTAGATAGTGTCTCCACTTCTTCAAAGCTTGAATCATTGCATAAAATTCTTTGTCATATGTGGAATACTTCTTCTTGGTGTCATTCATCTTCTCACTAAAATAAGCAACTGGCCTATTATCTTGACTCAAGACTGCTCCAATAGCTAATCCACTTGCATCACATCTCACTTGAAATGTTTTTCCAAAATCTAGCAAGACCAGAATTGGTTGTTCTGTGATTTTCTCTTTCAACACTTTGAAACTTTTTTCAGCTTCCTCTGTCCATTTAAAAGACTTGTGTTTATTCTTCACAGTGTCTAACATGGGTGCACATATACCACTGAAATTTCTGATAAACTTCCTATAAAAACTTGCTAACCCATGAAAAATTCTTACCTCAAATATGTTGCTTGGTGATGGCCATTCTTTGATTTCTCTCACCTTTTCTCGATCCATCTTCAATTCATTTGCAGAGATCACAAAACCCAATTATATGAGTTGTCTTCAAAAAATATTTTTTCTTCAGATTTATCAGTAATTTTTCCTGCTGCAATTTTTCCGTCACTGATGTCATATGTCTTAAGTGTTCTCCCTTTGTCTTACTAAATATTAGTATGCCATCCAAATATACTATGACAAATTTTCCTATGAATTCTTTCAATACTTCATTCATCAATCTCATAAATGTTATTGATGCATTTGTCAACCCAAATGGCATGACCAGCCATTCAAACAGTCCTTCTTTTGTCTTGAATTTTGTTTTCCATTCATCTCCCTCTCTCATTCTATTTGATGATATCCAATCTTCAAGTCTATCTTGGAAAAATAGCTTCCTCCACTCAAATAATCCATCAAATCATCCATCCTTGGTAAAGGGAATCTATACCTAATGGTTATCTTGTTGATGGCTCTGGAATCTGTACACATTCTCCATCCCCCATCCTTATTTGGATTTAACATAGTTGGTATTGTGCATGGGCTTAGGTTTTCCCTGACTAAACCTTTATCCAACAACTCTTGAACTTGATTTTTGACTTCCTCATTCTCTCTAGGTGTCAACCTATAAGCTTCTTTGTTTGGTAAACTAGCTCCTGGAATAAGGTCAATATGATGGCTTATACTCCTAATGGCTGGAAATGAGTGTGGTAACTCATCCACTACTATGTCAACAAAGTTTTTTAACAGTTCCTGGATTTCTTCAAGCAAATCTTCCACATAAGTATTTGTAAGGATAACTCTAGGCTTCCTCACTACAACAAAATGTACTTATTTTTCCTTCTTGACTTCATGCAAGATTTCCTTCCCACTCATGAGAAGTATACTCGAAATAGCTTCCCTCTTTTGTTATTTGTCTTCTATGGGTAACAACATATGTGTCCTACCATTCTTTTCTAGGGTATAAGTATTCTCTCTTCCATCGTGAATAACCTTTCTTTCAAACTTCCATGGTCTCCCTAATAAAATATGACAGAGATCCATAGGAGTTACATCACATAATATTTCATCCCTATAACCTCCTATTTTAAATTCAACTTGACATTGTTGACTTACCATTACTTGATGTCCTTTCTGCAACCATGATACCTTGTATGGGTTTGGGTGTGCAGTTGTCTTCAGCTCCAGTTTCTCCACCATCTCTATCGATACTAGATTGTTAGTTCTCCCACTGTCTATGATCACCTTGCAAACTTTGTCTTTTGTCTTGCAAGAAGTTATGAACAGACTTGTTCATTGAACTGGTTCCTCCATCGCCTTCTCTGGTTTAAGAAGAAATTTCCTCATCATGAGGTTATTTCCTCCTTCTATTGCTTCTGCTTCCACATGCTTTTGTGCTTCAGCAGTGTGTGCTTCACCTCCTCCTTCTTTCTTTCTCTTGGTACATTCCCAAGACTTGTGCCCTGATTTTCCATAGGTATAACATCTAACTTCACCTCCTCTGGCTCTTCCTTTGGAAAAATAGCTTCTTCCTCCATGTTGTCCTTCCTTAGAACTTCCACCTTTTTCATGGTGACTATGTTGTTTGCTAGCTTCATGCTTCAGCTTCTGGAACTTCTCTCTTTTGGTTCCCTTACCTCTGCTTGAATTTCCTCCCCTATTTCATTGGCTTTGTTTCCTGGACAATTTTTTTTTAGCTTTCAAGGATTCTCGATAAGAATCCTCGACTTTACTAGCAAACATCATGTTGATTGTTGGCACTAGATTGAAGAGGAAAGAAGAAGGATTGTGGGAAAGAAAGCGTGCAGAAAATTGAAGTAACAATTGGCAGAGGAGCAGCACGCACGCATGCAAGAAAGCGTGCGCAAAGGAAAGAGATAGCTGGAGGAGGAGAAGCAAGTGTATGGGAGAAAGACCTAACGTAAGAAGGGTTAGGGTTTTGTAATATTTTGAAAGAGGTTGAAGAGCCCGAAATGTACATATATAGATACGAAAGTATCATACAAGGAGTTCATTAGTAGTTGTGAGAAATTTTCTGAAATGTTCTGAAGTGGTACAAACTAACTTGTAAGTTGTTGAGCAAAGGAGACCCAAGGAGGGGTGGATCTGAGGATTATACTACAGGTCGTGGAGCCTGGTGTGATCTAGTTTGCCTCGCATAGATCTTACCCAGTTTTGTGGAGAATTGTAAGCGCGAGGCGCCGGAAATGTAGAACTATTATAATACAAGAGCCACGAGCCAAATATTTGTGGACATAGCCCAGGAGGAGGTGAACCATGGTAACTCTCGTGTAATGTTTTAAATGTATGCATGATTATTCTTTCTTTCAGAAATTGATGGTTAAACTTGATTGATGAGTTAATACTTGGTTATGAATCTACTTATAATTAATTGTAATTAACCTGTGGGATATTTGTATGTGAATCCAAGGAATAAGTACTCTCCCTTATGGCTCATGATATATGACCCTATCCGAGGAACCCCTATCCCATGCTTTGTCCTAGGCTATAAAAACCTAGGTCTTACATCCACCCATTTAAAGCTTTCTCGGGTGATACTACGCAGCGCTTTCTGACGTTGTGTTGCCTTTTGGTTTACCAGGAAGGCTGATAGTTTTAGAGGCTTTGTTGGAACCCCGAGTGACATGAACCTTGGGTCAATAACTCAGACAATCCCCCGAAGGGAAGAAGTAACCAACAAATGGTTCCATTGTCATGTTAAGAAGAACAAGAAAGGATTGAGTAAATGATATGGAATGAATAAAGAAACGAAGGAAGAGCAATGAACCATTAAAAGGTGATGTTGAGACATTGGAACCCCACGAGAGAAGAAATCGAGGGTTGGTTGAGAACCACAGAGCTAGAGTTTGCACAAAAAGACAATAGAAACCCCAGGATCACACCGCATAAATACCTGGATAAATACGTATTTACGAATCTACACAAAGATTTTTTCTGTTATTTTCCACATCTACTATAGGAGTGGATCTTAAGGTTAAAGGATACCCACACGACGAACCAGATTTGACAGCTAGATTGGACTCCAGTACAGATCCAACAGCTGCAGCAGGTGAACAACAAATTCACCTGCGCAGTCGACTGTTGGCTTGATAGTATTGTGGTAGGCTTTATCATAGAATTCACGGTAGAAACAACAAAGTCATACAGTGCAGCCAAGCAAGAGTTCCTACAAGGACCTAGAGGAAGATACATCTGATCACTATATACTTCTATCAAGAGACTGCTTTATAACAAAGGTGTGATGACAATGGAATCAGACAGCTAGACTTCCCTGTGCACATGGGGGAAGGGGGGAAGCACTGACAGAGAAAGGAGGAATGGAAGGAGGGAAGGATACAGAGAAGAAGAAGGAGGAACCCTTGGACCCGATCTTGATGGATGACGACCAACTCAAGTGGATATTGGCATCATCAGGAACGACGCGTAGTGGAGTACCCTACCAATATAAGGTGAATACCAAGAAGAGAGTCATAGCCGAGAGGGAGGGCTTGGCCAGTGATGAGGAAGAGGTAGAGGGTCTCTGGGATGTGGAGAATATTGAGGAAATCCTGCATGCCACATATGAGAGGAAAACCAGAGGCCCAAGAACAGGAGGAGAAGATAACCATTCCTTCAATATTAATGTCAGTGTGGATCCCATAAACCCATGTGCGACCACTACACCAAAAAGAACACCACCATTTAGACAACCAGAGCTTGAAGGAAGTCCAACAGTAGGAAGTACATCGACACAAAGGGAAATAACTAGAGGATCCAGTTCAGGAAACCTTAGTCAACTATCTACACCGTGCGAAGGAGGGAGTAGCTCAATATTTGGAATGGCAGGACACGACCCTACTATCATATTACCATAGTTTCAAGGAGAAGCAGCAGAAGACCCTGAGAAGCATCTGTTCATTTGCGCAAAGATTTGGGAAGCAAAGAAGATCACTGATGAAGACACTAAACTCTCCTAGCTAGCGATCACGCTAAGGGACCACGCACTAGACTGGTACATGAGTCTAGACACGAACAGTGTTCCTGGAACGACAAGGACACTGGATGACATTAAGAAACTATTGATCAATGAGTTCCAGAATCTAAGCTCAAAGGATCAATACATGAATGAGATGATTGAAATACAACAGAAACCAAGAGAATCAGTATGGAAGATTAATCAAAGATTCAAGAGATTAAAAGAAAAGTTAAAATACCTTATGACCGATATGCAGCATCGACACCTATTTTTTAACTCACTACTCCCACACTTAAAATATCTGTTACGACAACAGAAGTTTCAGGCCCAGGTAGAGGCTCTGCAGGCAGCCTTGCAATTGGAAGAGAATCAGTACTAGCAGACGGACCCGGCTATTGAAGAACTGAAGGAGGACCTAAAGAACTTAACATTTCAGTTGAACCAGAATAAAAACAAGGACAAACGAGAAGCAATTTGGTGCACTACCTGCAGGACGGAAGGACAATGTAAGAATGAATTCCCAACATTCGCACAGTATATGGCAACAGGAATGCCAAACCCACTGCCACAGGGAGGATTATGGTGCGAAATATGTAAGAAACTGGGTCACGGCCCTTACCACTGCATGATGATGCAGAAATACCAAACAGTCCCCAAGACATCATATTGCACCTTTTACAAGTCAGTAGGCCACGATGACAAAGATTGCAAAACTATGGAGCTAATGCGGGAAAGAACATCAGACTCATACAGGGTACAGGAAGAAATGATGATTGGGAAGGAAGCACCACATTTCAATCAAGCCCCATCACCATACAACATGGTGTAGCAGTAGTATAATATCGTGCCACAATCTTACAATAATGTGCAACCACAGTACAACCCAGCACAGCCCCAGTACAATTCTGCGCAGTATAACCAGGGACCACAGTACAACCCACCACGAGGTGACCGCGTAGCTTATAGAGGAGTAGGACGAGCCAGAGGAAGTTTTAGATGCGACAGAGGACCTGTCACATGTCACAATTTCCATCAACGATGACATTATGCACTGGAGTTTCCACTGCCACCAACGACTTGTATGTATTTTCACGCATTGGACCACGATATGGAGGACTATCTGACATTACTTGGAAAAATCCAGGAAAAATGGAACCAAAATAACCAAAACATTCAGTGGATTTCAGTCGAAGCAAGGGATGATGGTCAAAACATCAATATAGTCACTCAAGGAGGAACAAAAACAGGGAACGACGCAGTTCGACAGGAACCAGCGCAAAACCAATGGATAAAGAAGAACACCGACCCTAAGAAGCAGTTCAACATGCATAAGGAGAAGGAGATTTTTACAGAAGCCTGACAAGAATTCCAGAAGGAGAACATTGTGTTTACCATACAACAAAGCATAGAAGCTCCGGAGTACGAAATGTCGCCATCAATGGACCATACCAACCAAATACAACCTGGGGAACAAGTAAGTACAATCAAAGACTTTTTGCACTCATGCATCAAAATGTTGAATGATCCTTCATATGTCAAGATATTACAAAAAACATCCTAGAAAAATGTAGTGGCGAGACAAAACAGAAGATAGAATTGAAAATTGTCAACCACCTTCACACAAGAAGAAGAATAAGCAGAGAATTTAGATTAAATGCCAACATTGGGGATTTCAATATGGGATATATTATACTAGATCTAGGATCCGAAGAAAATGTACTACCAAAAGATACATGGTAATGCATGGGAGAACCTACACTAGGATATTCAACCGTTCAATTAAAACTAGCGAATCAACATAGATTCCTACCAATAGGTAGACTGAAAGGACTGATGGTAGACCTGTATGGGGTGCGCACTAAGGCAGACTTTGAAGTCATAAAAATAGTAGATGACACAACACCCTACCCAGTGCTACTTGGTCTAGATTGGGCGTTCGACAACCAAGCCATAATTAACTTAAAAACCATAAAAATGACATTTGAGTCAGGGCACTACAGGGTCATAGCCCCACTCGACCCATCAGAAGGTGAGAGGTTCATAGAACCCACTTGCCTGGATTTAGAAGAGATCGTCCATTTGTACAGAACAACTGCGTGCGATGCGGATTACATAAACCCAACTGCAGATGGAGTACTCAGTTGGTGAAGCATTACTTCGTGCACAAGAGACTCAGACACTGGGTTATAAAACTGGCATAAAAGACTACACGAAGTATCTACAAGAAGGTGTGCCAGAATAGACCGCGCAGTAAGATGGATTGGCACAAAAATCAAAGAACCACCTAGCTTTCACAAGATAAATGATTTGGAAACTTTCTTGACACAATATGAAGACGAGGTACTAGAAAACTAGAGGTTGCTAGCACTGGAATTAGCATTTAAGGCTACACCTGCCAGATGGTGGGGTGCACACAAAGAAACTATCATAGATTGGTACCAATGTAAGTGATTACTGCGAATAAGGTTCGGAGCAGAACATACCTGTAACAAACAATAGAAGTATGATAGACTAGGCACACTAGCAAAACACTTGCAGTCGTGTCAAACGTTGTGGAAAATGATGCCACCTGAGGAATGGTCTCACCAGTTCATTCATACTTTAGAGGGCATACTAGCGAATTGGTATATGGACCAAGAAATGTGTAAAGGAACCAAGACATGGGTAACACTCCAACAGAACTTTACAATCACTTTCTCATTGGACCATGAGAACCCCAACATAGATCCGGCCCTGAAACGGATCAGAAATGTCAGATTCATCAAAGAACCAGAAGTAGAAACTATCATAGAGGTACAACAACGAAATAAGAAGACAGTCAAGGATCTACTTTCATGCTACCATGTACAGGAGAAAGCTCTGGATGAAGACGATCCGTGCGATACTCAGATCGAAGAAGTCGAAGGCGAGAGAGATGTGGAAGGACCACCCTTAGAGTCAGAGGTCATATCCGCTCCAATCAAGGTAAAGAAGGTTAACATAAGGATCGTCGAGCAGCCCAAGATGGCCAGCATTGGAGACTACTGGGACGAACAGACACTAGAAAGCATCACATAATTGTTGTGTGAATATGTCTCTCTTTCCCACAACCTTTATAGAGATGAAAGACATAGCAGGAGAATTAGGAGAAATGAAGATACCACTCAGAACTGATGTGAGACCCATTAAACAATGACCATATAAATTAAATCTCATATATAAACAGAAAGTTAAAGATGAGATCTACAGGATGATCAAGGCCGGTATCATCGAACTAGTTGAATAATCAGAATGGATAAGTCCAATGGTAGTACAGGACAAGAAACAGGGAAGAGGGATCAAAATATGCGTCGACCTAAGGAAGTTGAACGATGCATACCTTCATGACCCATTCCCCACGTCGTTCACGGATGAAGTACTCGAGAATGTAGGAGGCCATGAAGCCTACTCATTTATCGATGGATTCTCAGGATATCATCAGATTAAGATAGCACAGGAGGATATACATAAGACCACGTTCGCGACAGAATGGGGATCTTATTAGTATACAATCATGTCGTTCTGACTGAAGAATGCACCCGCAATATTTTCTAGAGTGGTCATCGCAGCATTTAAGGAGTTCATCCATCAATTCCTCGAAGTATACCTGGATGATTGGACGGTCTATAGCCTGTTAAAAAATCATGTGGAAGTGTTATGACTAATGCTAGAATGATGCAGGCAATGCCAGATTCACTAAATATCAAGAAATGCATATTTGGGACACCGTTTGGGATACTATTGGGACACATAGTATGCAAGCAGGGTTTGCTAGTGGATTTGGCTAAAATCGCAGCCATTGTTAATCTACCAGTGCCAAAAATAGTCCGCCAACTTAGAGCAACGTTAGGACATATAGGATATTACAGGAAATTCATCAAAGGCTACACGCAGATTGCAACACTAATGGAAAAATTGTTAAGGAAGGATACAAAGTATCATTGGAACGATGAATGCCAACATGGTATAGATACCCTAAAGGAGAATATGGTCACTGCACCAATATTGTTATTTCCATATTGGGAGAAGACATTCCATGTACATGTAGATGCATCAGCGATCGCACTCAGAGCTATCTTGGTTCAACCAGGAGCAGGAGACTTGGATGACCTGATAGCATTTGAAAGTAGAAAATTATCATATTAAGAATAGAATTATAACACGATAGAAAGAGAGGGCCTAGCTATGGTTTATGCACTAAAAAAGTACAAACATTACCTATTTGGAAAACACTTTAAGATGTTTATAGATCACTCAGCCCTGAAATACCTAGTCAACAAGCCAGTGTTGGGGGGGAGAATCTATCGATGGTTATTACTATTTCAAGAATTTGACTTTGAGGTAATATTTAAACCAGGAAAACTGAATGTAGGGCCTGACCACCTATCGAGGGTCACAAACGGAGAGGAACCAACGAATTTAAAAGACAACTTTCCAAATGCACAACTATTCTCAGTACAGATTGTTGACGATCACTTCGCAAAGATCATCCAGTACTTAAGCACGGGTATTGTGCCACAAGAATATACCACTGTAGAGAAGAAGAACTCGGTAGTCTGCACAGCTGGCTATCAATTGATCGCAAGAAATATATACAAGATGGGCACATATAGCATCTTACGAAGATACATACTAGCCCATGAATGACCAAGAATTTTAGCAGAAGCCCATGAGGGAATAGAAGGAGGACATTATGCAGGAAAAGCTACCGTGCAGAAGGTGTTATGCGCAGGACTATGGTGGCCAACGATCCAGAGAGACTCGAAAGAACACTGTCAACAATGTGATGTATGTTAAAGGGTAGGCAAACCCAATAGAAGGGACGAGATGCCACTACGACCACAAGTGACACTTCAGGCATTTGAAAAATGGGTGATAGACTTTGTGGGACCTATTAACCCACCATCCAAAAGAACGAGGGCAAGATACATTATCACCGTGACGGAATACCTAACAAGATGGGCAAAAGCCGCACCAGTAAAAGATTGCAACGCAGAGACAACTGCACACTTTCTGTTTGAACATGTAATTACTAGATTTGGGTGCCCAAGAATTTTGATGATCGACCAAGGAATGCACTTCATAAACAACACCATCCGAGCGATGCTACAAGAGTTTGAAGTTCATCACTAGAAAATCATACCGTATCATCCACAGGCAAATGGCATGGTAGAATCCTTCAACAAAATTCTAGAAAATGCCTTGACAAAGATATGCAACATCAACAGGGATGATTGGGATCTCAAGGTACTAGCAATACTATGGGTGTATAGAACCACATGTAAAAAGTTGACTGGCCACACACTATTCAAACTAGTTTATGGTCAAGAAGCAGTAATTCCCTTAGAATTTTTAATGCCCAGCCTATGTATAGCAGCCATTACAAAAATGACAGAATGAGGTGCAGTACAGGAAAGACTGAATCAGTTACTATCAATGGAGGAAGACCAAATCTTCGCAGGATTCCATGAACAAATACAGAAAGTAAGAGACAAAGCTTGGCATGACCACCACATCAAGAGGAAGACATTCAAGGAAGGAGATCTAGTATTACTCTACGACAGTAAAGAGTTACAGCACCCAGGAAAGCTGAGAATGCATTGGCTAGGACCATACGAGGTAAAAACTATCAGGGACGGAGGAGCTGTATAGTTAAGAGATCTAGCAGGCATAGACCTCATAGGAATGGTGAATGGGAGTCAATTGAAGTCGTATAAGGATAGTTGACCACCCACCGCGCAATAGGAAAAAAAAAAAACATCATGGACAAACCGCATATAAAACATGAAGTCATCAAGGGAAAAGATAATGACCATATCGAAAAAGGAAACATGTGGGAAAGACCCGCAAAAGCAGGTTGACAAGACAATAAAAAGTAGAGTTAAAGAAAGGCAAGGATGGAGGGGATGCCACATTAAATGTGCCAAATGGAGACGGCAAAGCAGGCATAATGGAAAGTACGAAACTGATGTAGATGCATTGAACCTACAATTATGGTGCATTAATCACATGAGGGAGGAAAACATCCTCGACAAGCTTCATGGTGAGCCCATACAACACACGAGCACAACAGAAGTTGGTCTATTCGCGGACGGAGAATAGGAAAAGAGAAATAGCAACAAGAACAAACAAAGTGAAACCACAAAGCTTACCAAAGCCATTCAAACACCACAAACGTTCGACAGACACCATTATGGCACCATGGAAGCTCGAAGAACTAGGCCATACAGCCATATCAACCAGGGCTCAGACAAGGTTGCAAGGACCACTGGAAGAAAGTGAATAGAAGCCCCTAGAAATAGTCGATATTGACAAAATCTTGTTGCCAAAGGAAATTCTAGTAGAGTCTACACCCATACTTGAGGAGGCCCCGAAACCACAAACAGAGGCCATGGAAGTTAGAAGTTGACTAAGTGTAGTCAAAGATCCAATGTAACCATGAGCACAATAGTAATAAGAATATGTTCAATGTGAGTTTCGCAAATGACAATCGAAAATATACATAAACGTTCGAAATTATGTGTCGAATCTACAAATTAACAAAATAAAAAGAAAAACTAAATTGATCTAACCTGGTACCTGCTTGAAACCATCGTTCGATAATGCTTTCGTAGGCATTTTCACTCCTCAGATCGTGTCGCAACTTCTCCTTATCCTCCTCGATCTCCTGCTCTCATGATTGTTCGTCATCAAATGTACAGGGTTCCTTGTATGTTGTTTCGTCATTTGCCTCTCGAGGAGTAATTAAGTTTTCGGCTGCTGTCAAGATCTCATCTTCCAGAGAAGAGGAGATCCCAACCTTTTCTAGGATCTGAGTGAGCTGTTCCAAGATTAAACTCATTGTTAAATCATATTGCGAAAAGGGGTTCTTACTGCACCCAAATCAAAAATAAAAGAAAAACTGAAAATCACACTTGCAAAAATTTAAACTAATCTTGCGGAAATTGAAACTTACACCCTACATGTCATTACTCGTATGTCACCTCAGAGTTAAGATCATGTCTAATCACACTTGCATGAATTGAAATGAAAAAAAAAAAAAAAAAAAACTAATACCTCAATCCATTGTGCTTCCCCGGCAATGGCACCAAAATGTTAGGCGGAAATATTGTCGTTTAATTCCGTCATAGTAATTTCCCAACCATTTAATTTTTCAATCCGAGGTTCCTAGGCTTACGAAGCACATGCACTATATATGCAGGATTAGGCACCTAACTTCTAATCTAGGAAATTCAATCAAATCCTAACTCTTGCATTCCACTTAATAAGACTTAGCTATTGTAGGCATGAAAACACTAGCTCCCTTTCAGGAGGCCTTCTCGAAATGTTTCAAATAACCCATCAACAATCAAGATCATCAAGTAAACACTCATGCATTGAAAATAAAGACACTTAAAAAGCTTAGTTGTTGTAGGAAAGAAAACACTA
>ML882223.1:8016-23437 GCA_009831015.1 Picea engelmannii | reverse complement strand
GAAATCATAATCAAACTTGAAGAAACCTGGAAGAAGTAAAAACAAAAATAAGTCAGCAATCAAGAGGAAATTAGAAAAAGACTTGTGACACTTTGCAGAAGGCAATAAGGATGCAGACGGAATCATGGACTCTCTTAGATGGAGGGAGCCAATTATATAATTCCAAAATAAGATCATGCATTCATGCACGAAGAAAGGATTAGGAGGGATCTAATCCTAAATAATATGATCCATTGAGGATTATGAAGTATCTATGCATGTTCCCATTGATGGTAGTAGCCATGAAAAGCAACATGTGTTCAGTTTGAATTTAGAAGAAGTATTCTTCGAAAAGAAGCCTTAAAGTATCCCTAGTTGTCCATCCACATCCATGATCCTATGATGAATGGAAGAAATTGGAAGCTTCGGGGCATGGAATCTATAAAACTCCATGGACCCAAGAGCTAAAGAGAAACATGAGGAACAACATGAAGATTCCAAGAGAGAAATAAAAGCCAAAACAACCAGTCATTATATCAAAAATCACAAGACTAACAGCTTGATTTGAACCCACTATAAGCAATCAAGCAGAAGAAATGGAAGTTGTGATGAAGAAAAGTGTATGAAAGACTTATGAATGGAAGCATTACAAGATTCAGAACTAGAGGTTCTCCTATATGGAGGGAGAAGACTATGATGATAGCTTGTTCCAGTAACTAGACATACCTCTACCTGAGCCATTATATCTTCTACAATATCCATGGGTTCGAGTTTACATTAGATGAATATAAGGATTGTTCTCCTCAATAGAGGAATTGAACAAGAAGCGTATGTAGAGAAACCTCAAGGTTTTAAGGTATACAAAAAAGAGACCCGTGTATGAAAATGGAAGAAGATCATGTATGGATTCAAACAACTTGGTACAGAGCCTCTCATACACAGCAAAACGTGGTGAAAAAATTCTATAATAGAGATAATGTCTCAGAATGGTTACTCAGAAGTCCAGGATGATGGATTGTTAATCCGTGACAAACTCTCATGATGACAAAAGAAGTGCTACCTGGATATGTTTCAGTTTGAGACTTGCCACGATGTCATGAGCTAGTAGGAAACAAAAGTGTTGAATTCAACCATGATATATTGTAATGATTAGAGATATATGAAGCCTTCAGAGAAAACCAGTGTTCCAGATAGCCCTAAGTACATTAATATCAAGAATTACATTCTTCGTGATGAAGTCCAGAAAAGAGAAGTGGTTCTCCAATATATCTCCATAGATGAGAAGATAGAAGATATTTTGGTAAATCCTTTGTCCAAGATGATAAAAGTTTGCATACTCAAGAAACAAGTTGGAGCTCGTGGAGACAACTTCCTTATGGAAAAAGGAAGAGATTAATCCTAGGTTGGGAGGGAGCACTAATGTGTTATTGATTTATTGACAGTAATTTCTCAGTTCAAAAAAATGGTCCAAGATGAGAAGTTCCTTTCCAGTTCAAAAAGTGGTTTGAGATTTCTGATGGACAGGCATTTTCCAGTTCAGAAAATGGTCCAGATCGAACAATCATTTTCGTAATGAAAATGGTTCGATAGATTGTTGATTTTCCATAGACAATGATTCCCCTTGTGGCTAGTGTGGGGGAATGGTCTAGGACAATCATTCTTCTTGGAAAACACTCTGAGTAGTGGTCAAGTAGAATGGTTTGCCTCGTCGGGCAGTCATTCTTTCGAAGTTCACAGTTGTGAGCAATTTCTAAGAATGGTCTATTTTTGGAGGTTGGTGCAGGACAATCATTTCCATTAGCAAATGGTCTAGATAGTCATTCCCTAGGGTAGACTCATTCTCTCCAGGTTGCACTATGTTTAGTGCCGGAGGAATGGCCCAGTTAGGTGAATGGTCTAGGTTCAACAATCAGGAGCAGGCATTCCCTAGGGTAGACTCATTCTATCCAGGTTGCATTATGTTTAGTGCTAAAGGAATGGCCCAGTTAGGTGAATGGTCCAGGCTCAGAAATTAGGGATAGTTATTATTATATGCCTAAGAAGAATAGTCCAGATAGCCCATGGTTTATGTTTTACTTTCTGAGGGAAGATGATCTTCCAGATCTCACAGATTTGAGTGGAAGAATGGCCCATATGACTCATTTTATACATGATATTGTTTTTATGCAGGTTGATATCAGGTGATATGATTTCTATGGAGACTGTATGTCTCTGGACAGTAGATGTATGCTACTGTGGTGGATGTGTTCCACTGGTTGTGACTATGTGTCACTAATTAAGTAGATGTGTACTACTTGGTGTGGTAGTGTACCTTTGTATAGTAGTTATGTACTACTATGGATAGACACAATTGTGTTGAATTACAATGTTCTGATTTCCGTGTAGACTATCAATAGTGTTGAAAATGATTATCAGCTAGATGGATAGTCAATCTGCTTGTGGACAAACATTCTCTAGGCGGAGAATGATCCAGATAGAATAGATTGTTGGTGGACAAGTATTCTCCCTGTGGATAATGGTCCAGGTTGACAGTTTGTTGACATGTCATGGACTAGTATTTTCCTAAGGCACAGATTGTGGCCCGATTAGGAAAATGGTTCAGGATCGATATTTTCTAAGGAATATAGGTTGAGACGGATATATATGGTACATATGACTCGATTAGAAAATAGTCCTATATTGACATTCCTATAGGAATGGTATCTATAGTCCATAGAATAGATTTTAGCATTTGTTGGGACAATCATTCTTCTAGGATGTATGTCCAGATTAGAAGAATGGTCCTTGTATCACGATGTGGAGTGAGTGACTTATTCAACATCATTCCTAATTAACTTAGATGGAGTATGGCTTCGAGAGATGATGCAGTTGATGCTATCAGATGATAGTGTTAATGGTGCTCATGATCTAATCATGAGATAAGATGTACGGATATGATGATGCTACCGATTGAATGGTATGTTTGTGCTTAAGACCATTGTCTTCAATACCTCCCTAGCTAGGAGGGAGTGTTGATATTATGGTAGTTGCGGGAGGTATTTACCTCCACGTGTAACCCTGATGAGAATAGAATATTTTGGGAAGCAAGAAGAAACCCTAAAGAATTGGACATAACCCTAGAAGACAAGTCGGATAAAGGAAATAATTAATATATACCATCTGGATGCCATTTGTAAACCTGTGACCATCTATGGTGGTGAGTGGGTTTTCCATCTATGCAAAGGGTATTGTTGGTCATGTAGTCTCTCGGAACTCCATATATGCAACCTTGGGGCCTCGAGACATAATCTCCTTAGTTATCCATAAAATGGGGATAACAGGACTAACCACCGCACCTTTGGGAATTTATCTCATGGACTAACCGCCACACCTTTAGGAATCAATCTCATGGACTAATCTCCCACTCAAGGTGATGTTGCCAATTTGGAATTTTACTAACACTTACGGGTTTTTGTGTAATGGAAAACCTTAACATGGTATCAAAGTCATGTGAAGAAACCTTAACACTAAATAAAGAGATGCAACTGGATATGTGTGCTACCAGTGATCTGATTAGAGGTGGGTGTGAAAGATAGGAAGGTCATGTTTTTGGCCCGACGAGAAAGTTCTGCACTTCATTTTCTTCTTGCAAGGAATCTTTAGACTTCAATGATATTGTGGCTATCACGACATATATATACTTTCAACTCCTTGTTGTAGACATAGTTGTTGTGGAAATATCCTATGTTATCAATAGTCTGTTAGAGATATATTATTGTGGTTTTCATTGTATATATATATATATAGTAAGCATCCTTGTGTAAATATCCTACAGTATAAAAATTTTAATTATTGGAGATATATTCTCACTTCACTGAGTTATTGAATATAGCATCTCATTTTTCTTTTCTCTAGCTTGTCCTTAAACACCATAATTGCATTGCTCGATTTTGATTGTTGTGGAGAGAATGATGTAGGGGAGATTTATCTTAGGGATGTGTATGAAGGAAATATAGATCCACCACCATCACGTCCTTGCCGCACATGCTCTGATTGTTTCTTAGAAGAGAGATCATCCAGGAAGGAATCCATTGAAGGTAATTCAATCATGTTTTAAAAATGAAATTGTTAAGTGATTGGTCTCAAAGATTGCTAGTATTTTATATTGTGTTTTCCAAAGAATTCAAATTCTTTGATGGATTCCTATTTAAATGAATCAAATAAATTAGATGGGGAAAATTATGTAAATTGGAAATTTAAGTTGTAGACCTTAATGGAAGGGTTCAATGTTTGATCAATTGTGTGTGGAGATGAAGTTAAGCCAACAACCCCAACAAGCTCAATTCAATATTGGAAATAATAGAAAACAAGGAAAAGGGTATCTTAAGAATGTATGTAAAAGATAAAATTATTGATGCAGGAACATCATCAGCAAGCACACGTGGAGGGACAACTCAGTGCCTCAGAGCACCTTTGAATCATCTTGGAATCTTAACCGCTAGCATTTCCTGCAAATCTTTTTGAAATGATCGAAAACTGAAGAAGATCAAATGCTTAAGAGGCGGGTGATCATGAATGACCTAGGAGTTTCACTCCTAGTCTTTAATGTAATGGAAATTAAGTAGCAATTAGTTTTTTTTCTCAAGTAGATGAGTAGTCGGGGGGGGGAACCCTAAGAACCCTCTGAAATAAATAGAGGTTTTGTACACTCGAATGAGGTTGCTGCAAGTTAGTAGGAGTTTTTTGCGATTTAGTTGTTGTTGAGTTTTCTTGTTGATTTATCATAGTTGTAGCCAATTTACTTTTGAATGAATATAACAGAGGAAATTTGATCCAATGCGTGGTATTGCTACAATTTACAATTCCCTGTTATTTTTGGTTTCATGAATGAATGATTTATGTTGTTTAATACATGAAACTGTGAAGTGTTTAGATAAGTTTGAATTGTTCTCTTCATTGAGTCCATGCAAGGTGTGCATACAGTCAACAAGGAGTGCATTAACAGAGTTTATTTCAACTCAGAAGCTCAGAAGAGATAAACGTAAAACTTCCCTTTGGAAGGAGTACAAAGAGACTGTTGCAAGGTGTGCACAGTTGTCGCAAAAACTTAAGTCTTATGTGAGAACCTGTTGCAAGGAGTGCATAGATTCAAAAATCAACTAAGTGTCGAGAACGAGACTGCGATGCACAAGGAGTGCGTAAAGAGATTTCGTTGGAAGAAATCACTAAGCCCGGATTTAGTCAGAGATTCTGATTTCGCAAGGATTGTGTCGGAATCAAGCTTAGGAGAGACAGTGACCAAGAATCAACAGAGAGGAGGAAGTTTGTTTAAGGTTATGAAGTGATGATTGAGATCTGTTCAGAGGAGTGAGATCGTCCCACGCCGTCATATCTGGGAAAATTTACGTAGTTTTTAATCATGGGTTATTTTGAGGCTTCATGAATCAGAGGATTCGAAGTATCGAGGAGAAAAAAATACCGAAACCCGAAAGTTTGAAGTAAATCTGGACCGTCAGATCCAGAAGGACGTGTGGCGATCGATCGCGAGCTTCGGATAAAATCTTGTGGGTTTCAGTTGAGATTTGAAATTCCTGAAACCTGAAGTCCGAAGTGAATCTGGACCTTCAGATCCATAGGGACGCATGGCAGAAATATGTGCACTTTGAGAGAAAGAAAAAGTTAAGAGTTGAGATTTTTGAAGCCTGAAGACCCGAAAGAATCACATTCGTCGATCTATGGGAGACACGCGTCAGTGGATCGTGAGCTTCGGATAAAAGCAATTAGAGAAAGGTGAATTTTGATATTAGACACTCCCGAAGTCCAAAATCCCGAAACAGTTAGAGTCGTCGATTTGAGGAGGACATGTGAAAGGAGATATGTCATTGCGAAGAAAGTGAGGTTTGAGCGTTGAAAACTTCGAAACTCAAATCATGAAGTAAATCATGAGTGTTGATTTGAAAGGAGCAGATATGAACCATTAATCAAGAGGTCCCACATGAGATCACAAGATCAATGATCACACTACATTGCAGGGATAGAAAGTGCTCGAAATTTAAAAATCTGAGAGTGGGTCGCAACTGAAACCACGGTATTGGAAAAGGGAGATGTAGCAGCTGGAGGTGAATTGCAAGGAGAAAATCTGTGTGGCCTTAAACCACTTTAGGTCGTGCCCGCAATTGCGTGTTTACGCAAGGACATAGCCCGAGGTCACATACGGGAAAGAGCTAACAGAAGAGGAGCTAGCACCTAGAACTGGCAGTTCAGCAGCGTGAAAGGAGAGGTTGTGGGTGCCATAGAACCTGCACCAAGAGACTGGAAGGGAATGTGGTAAATCACTAGTGAGACCATTAAAGTTTCAAAGAGCTAATTCAGCTCCGAGAATCGAAGATCCTTGACCGGTAGGTCGAGCATCCCGAGGCGAGAAGGGGGGTCTACATCAAGTGGTATCAGAGCTTGATTTCGTCTGTAGATTTCAGGCGAAGGAGACAAAGGAAATAGTCTCATACCATCAAGTGGTATCAGAACCTGAAATTGTTTTTAGGAAGCGAAAAAGAGCTCAAAGGTGTACTCTGTGTGTGAGAGTCAGTCAACACAATGCCACCAAGGAGATGTTTGGAGCCACCTTTATCCAATCTCACTATGGAAAGAGAAATGAGAGAGCTTGATTGAGAATAACAAGCTAGCCTTACCCGAGAAATCTTAGCAGTTGTGAGGTTTCGCCGATTGAGAATAATAAGATCGTCTATTGTGAGGCTAGCTTCTACCCTGCTTCTCTCTTGCCTTACTTGTCCTATGACTTTCCTCATGACTTTCCTTCAAGAGATTTGTGCAAGATTAGAGGTGATGGAGGCAATGCAGAGGAGGGAACCTGGTGTTGGGGACATCAGTGATGTAGAGAGTGAAGAAGTAGAAGTCGAAGAAGTTGCAGGAGAAAATGTTGTCGAGGAACGCTTGTTGAGAGTGGTTGTTAAATTGGGAGCTAGAGCCAAATTAGACATCCCAATGTATGAAGGAAATCTGGATGTTGAAGAATTGTTGGATTGGATAAGATCCATGGACAAATATTTTGACTATGAAGATGTCGATGAGGACAAAAAGGTGAGACATGTTTTCACTAGAATGAAAGGGCATGCAATACTGTGGTGGGATGAACTGTGGGCTCAGATGAGAAGCAAAGGAAAACATAAGATAAATAATTGGGACAGAATGGTGGCCAAGCTAAAGGCTAAATTCATGCCCAAAGATTATCAGATAAATCTATTCAGGAAGTTACAGAACCTGAGATAGAAGGGTATTGACAGTGAAAGAGTACACAGAGGAGTTCTACAAGCTGAATATCAGGACTGGACAGTGAGAGAAGAATGAGGAAAAATTTTCCAGGTATATAAATGGCTCGAGGTATGAAATCCAGGATGAGATCATCCTGATGTCAGTGAGAATAGTAGAGGATGCTTATCAGATTGCTCTGAAGGTAGAGGAGAAGTTGGCCAGGAAACAGAGTAAATGAAACAGAGGCAGAGTCCCAAGAAAAGGCAAGGGATTTTCTCATGATAAGGCACATAAATCCAAAGATTGGATTGAGAAACCACACAGTCACTCAGAAAGAGGAGGAAGTTCCCGAGGAAGAAAAGGTGGTGGAAGAAGTTCTTCTAGAGAAAGAGGACGAAGTAGAGGAGGAGAAGTAAGGTGTTATGCCTATGGAAAGACATGACACATGTCTTGGGAATGTCCTAAGAATAAGAAAGAAGGAGGAGGTCAAGCTCATATTTATGAAGCACAGAAAATGAATGTTGAAACGGAAGGTGCAAAGGATGGAAGATCCTTGATGTTGAGGAAGGTTCTCTTAAAACCAGAATCGGAAATTGAAAATCCAGTGCAAAGGAACAGTCTATTCAGGACAGATTGCAAGATGAAAGACAGAGTATGCAAGGTGATAACTGATAGTGGGAGAACTGACAATCTAGTATCCACAGAGATGGTGGAGAAATTGGAGCTGAAGACAACTGCACACCCAAATCCATACAAAGTCTCATGGTTGCAAAAAGGAAACCAAGTAATGGTCACTAAACAATGCCTCGTTGAATTTAAAATAGTTGTATATAGAGATGAAATTTTGTGTGATGTGATTCCCATGGATGTATGTCATGTTTTGTTGGGAAGACCATGGAAGTTTGACATAAATTTTATTCATGATGGGAGGAAGAATACATACACCTTGGAGAAGAATGGTAGGACACAGATGTTGCGGCCAATAGGGGAGAAGAGAGTAAAAGAAGAAGCCAACACATGCATACTTCTCATGAGTGGGAAGGAACTCCTGAGAGAAGTCAAGAAGGAACAAGAGATGTAGTTTGTTGTGGTGAGGAAACCCAGATTTGTCCTTACAAGTAATTCGATGGATGATTTTCCTGAAGAAGTTCAGGAGTTGTTGGATAATTTTGCTAACATAGTAGTGGATGAGTTTCCTAACTCATTTCCACCCATCAGAATTATCAGCCATCATATTGATTTGATACCAAAAGCAAGCCTGCCAAAAAAAGAAGCATACAAATTGACCCCTCAAGAGAATGAGGAGGTAAAGAACCAAGTCTAGGATTTTTTAGACAAGGGTTTGGTTAGAGAGAGCTTGAGTCCATGTGCAGTACCAACGGTGTTGAGTCCAAAGAAAGATGGATGATGGAGAATGTGCACAGACTCGAGGGCCATAAATAATATCACCATCAGGTATAGATTTCCTTTGCCAAGAATGGATGACTTAATGGATTGTTTAAGTGGAGAAAATATATTTTCTAAAGATAGATTTGAAAAGTGGATATCACCAGATAAGAATGAGAGAAGGTGATGAATGGAAAACAACCTTTAAGATAAATGAAGGGTTGTATGAGTGGCTTGTTATGCCATTTGGCTTAACAAATTCCCCAAGTACTTTTATGAGATTGATGAATGAAATATTGAAAGATTTCATTGGAAAATTTGTGGTTGTATATCTAGATGATATATTGGTCTTTAGCAAGACTAAAGAGGAGAATTTGAGACATCCGACATTAGTGATGAGGAAACTATAGTAGGAGAAGCTTTTGATAAATCTGAAGAAGTCCTCTTTTATGAAGACAGAACTCATTTACTTGGGTTTTGTGATCTCTTCAAATGAATTGAAGATGGATCCAGAGAAGGTGAAAGCAATCAAAGAATGGACATCACCAAGGAGTATGTTTGAAGTGAGAAGCTTCCATGGATTAGAAAGTTTCTATAGGAATTTCATCAGATATTTCAGTGGAATTTTTTCACCAATGATGGATACAGTGAAGAAGAGGAACAAGTCTTTTAAATGGATAGAGGAGGTCAAGAGGAGCTTCAATATATTGAAGGAGAAGATAACAGAAAGACCAATTCTTGTCTTACCAAATTTTGGAAAGACATTTCAAGTGAGATGTGATGCAAGTGGAGTTGCAATTGGAGCAGTATTGAGCTAAGATAATAAACCAGTTGCATACTTCGGTGAGAAGCTAAATGAGACTAAGAGAAACTACTCCACATATGACAAAGAGTTTTATGTCATAATTCAAGCCTTGAAGAAATGGAGGCATTACCTGGTTCCAAATGAATTTGTCTTGTATAGCGATAACCAAGATTTACAATTCATAAACAGACAGGAAAAATTGAATCAGAGACATGCAAAGTGGATCAAGTTTATGCAGAATTTTAATTTTGTCATAAAATATATTTCTGGAAATGCTAACAGAGTTGTTGATGCATTGAACATGAGATTTTTTATTCTGCAGGAGTTTCAGGTGAAGACCTTAGGGTTTGAGCTCCTTAAAGAAATGTACAGTGAGGATCCAGATTTCAAGGAAGCATACGAAGCATGTGCAAATCCTGTGCTGAGATACAGGAGCCAGTGGGTAGAGTATATGATTCAAGAGGGATTGTTTCTCAAGGAAAATCAATTGTGCATACCAAAATTCTCAATGAGAGATAACCTTTTGAAGGAAAAGCATAGTGGAGGATTGGTTGGACATTTCGGCCATGATAAAACATTTGCAAGTTGAGTGGTGCATATTACTGGCTAGGTATGAGAACATAAGTGATAATGTTTGTGAACAGATGTAGAATTTGCCAACATGCAAAAGGTAAAATACAGAACACTAGATTGTATCATCCATTGCCAATACCAGAGAGGCCTTGGGATGAAATAAGCATGGATTTTGTGTTGGGACTACCAAGAACACAAAGAGGATGTGATTCCATATTCGTGGTGGTGTATAGATTTTCAAAGATGGCACACTTTATCCCATGCCAGAAGACTAGTGATGCAACACATGTTGCAAATTTATTTCTCAAGGAAATTTTTCGTCTCCATGGATTACCCAAAAGTATTGTCTCAGATAGAGATACCAAATTCGTTGGTCATTTCTGGAGAACGTTGTGGAAGAATTTGGGGACATATTTGTCCTTCATCTCAACTTATCACCCTCAAACAGATGGACAGACTGAGGTGGTGAACAGAAGTTTGGGAAACTTACTGAGGAGTCTAGTTACTAAGAATCATAATCAGTGGGATCAGATTCCGCCACAAGAAGAATTTTCATACAATGACTCACCAAATAGGAGCACTGGAAAGCGCCCATTCCAAATACTGTATGGAATGCAGCCAAGAGGAGTAGCTGAATTGAGAGACTTGGAATAAAGTGAGATCAGAAGCACTGGAGAAAAATGTTTTAATACAGAAATGCAGAAGCTCCATAGCCAGATCAGAGAGAATTTGCAGAACTCTAGCCAAGAGTACAAGTGCAGAGTTGATCAACATCACAGAGAGCTTCAATTTGAAGTAGGATATCAGGTTCTGGCACATCTCAAGAAAGAAAGGTTCCCAAGAGGAACATATAACAAGTTGAAGATGAAGAAGATTGGGCCATGTAAGATCTTAAGGAATTTTGATGCAAATGCATATGAGATTGAGTTCACAGATGATGTGGGAATATCACCCATATTCAACATATTAGACCTATATCCTTACAGGGAAGATGACATAGAGAGATCAGAAGATCAGGAGAAGATTCAGTGGGAGAAGCAAATGCCTATAGCATAAAAACCACATATGGAGAAGATCGTTGATCAGAGGATTGGCAAGAAGACCACGAGGAAGACCTATTTTGAATATTTGCTCAAGTGGAAGGGGCACCTGATAGAATATGCCAGTTGGGAAAATGAAGTTGATATCCAAAATCATGGAAAATCAGTGCGGGAGCTCATGGATAGGAGTCCATGAATTTTTGGCCAAAGGAGTATGATGTGGGAGCATCATCCACAAGCACACATGAAGGGACAACTCAGCGCATCAACGTGCCTTTGAATCATTTCATAATCTTAACCGCTGGCGTTTCCTGCAAATCTTTTTTAAATGATTGAAAAATGAAGAATATCAAACGCTTGGGAGCCGAGTGATCATGAGTGACCTAGGAGTTTCACTCCTAGTCTTGAATGTAACATAAATTAAGTAGCATTTAGTTTTTTTTTCTCGAGTAGACAAGTAGTTGGGGGGGGGGGAACCCTAAGAACACTCTAAAATAAATAGAGGTTTTGTACGCCTGAATGAGTCTGATGCAAGTTAGTAGGAGTTTGTTGTGATTTAGTTGTTGTTGAGTTTTGTTGTTATTTTATCATAGTTGTAGCCAATTTACTTTTGAATGAATATAACAGAGGAAATTTGATCCAATGCGTGGTGTTGCTATAGTTTACAATTCTCTGTTATTTTTGGTTTCATGAATGAATGAGTTATGTTGTTGAATACATGAAACTGTGAAGTGTTTAGATAAGTTTCAATTGTTCTCTTCATTGAGTCCATGAAAGGTCTAAATACAGTCAACAAGGAGTGCTTTGACAGAGTTTATTTCGACTCAAAAGCTCAGAAGAGATAAACGCGAAACTTCACTTTGCAATGAGTGCAAAGAGACTGTTGCAAGGTGTGCACAGCCGTCACAAGAACTTAAGTCTTGTGTGAGAACCTGTTGCAAGGAGTGAATAGATTCAAAAATCAACTAAGTGTCAAGAAAGGGATTTCGAAGTGCAAGGAGTGCGTAAAGAGATTTCGTTGGAAGAAATCACTAAGCCCAAATTTCATCAGAGATTCTGAGTTCGAAAGGATTGTGTCAGAATCAAGCTCAGGAGAGACAGCGACCAAGAATCAAAAGAGAGGAGGAAGTATGTTTAAGGTTGTGAAGTGATGACTGAGATCCGTTCAAAGGAGTGAGATCGTCCCATGTCGTCGGATCTGGGAAAATTTATGTAGTTGTTAATCACGGGTTCTTTTGGGGCTTCATGGATTAGAGGAATCAAAGTATTGAGGAGACAAAAATCCTGAAACCCGAAAGTCTGAAGTAAATCTGGATCGTCAGATCCAAAAGGACATGTGACGATTGATCGCGAGATTTGGATAAAATCTTGTGGGTTTTAGTTGAGATTTGAAATTCCTAAAACCCAAAGTTCAAAGTGAATCTGGATCGTCAGATCCAGAGGGACGCATGGCAGAAATCCACGCACTTCGAGAGAAAGCAAAAGTTAAGAGTTGAGATTTCCGAAGCCCGAAGACCCAAAAGAATCGTAGTGTTCGATATGTGAGAGACATGCATCAGTGGATCGCGAGATTAGGATAAAATCAATTAGAGAAAGGTGAAGTTTGAGATTTGAGATTTCCGAAGTCTGAAATCCCGAAATGGTTAGAGCCGTTGATTTGAGGAGGACACGTGGTAGGATATCTGTCATTGCGTTGAAAGTGAGATTTGAGAGTTGAAAACTCTGAAAACCAAATCTCAAAGTAAATCATGAGCTTTGATTTCAAAGGAGCATATTTGAACCTTTGATCGAGAGGTCCCAACTGAGATCGCAACATCAATGGTCGTGTTGCATTGCGGGGATAGAAAGTGCTCGGAATTTAAAAATCTGAGAGCATGCCGCAACTGAAACCACGGTATTGGAAAAGGGAGACGTGCAACTGGAGGTGAATTGCGGGGAGAAAAGCGGTGTGGCCTTAAACCACTTTAGGACATGCCCGCAATCACGTGTTTACGTGAGGACATATCCCGAAGTCACATACGGGAAAGAGCTAACGGAAGAGGAGCTAGTGCCTGGAACTAGCAGTTCATCAACGTGAAAGGAGAGGTTGTGGGTGCCATAGAACCTGCACCAGGAGATTGGAAGGGCCTGTGTTAAATCACTAGTGAGACCATTAAATTTTTAGAGAGCCAATTCGGCTCCGAGAATCGAAGATCCTTGACCGGGAGGTTGAGCATCCCGAGGAGAGAAGGGGGTCTACATCAATTATTCTCCATATAAGGGAGTGAAAAACGTCCCAAGAAAAAAATCAAGTATTATTTTTAAAAAGCAAGCTTCTCTCAATAAAAATGGAAGAAAATGAAAATATTAGCAATTTCCTATCTAGAATTAAAGAATTGAAGGATAAACTAGGTGATATTGGTGAGAAGTTATCAAGCGTTGTTTTGATTATTGTTACATTGAATGATATGTTAAATAAATATCATATATTTATCACCAGTTTTGCGGCAAGAGAGAAAGCACCTTCGTTTGATGATTTGACAAGTATCATATCGCAAGAAGAGAAATGGAGGAAGAATATTAAAAGTAGGTTTCATAGTTCAGATTTGGCGTTGATGGCCAAAGCTAAAAATCCATACAAAGGAAAATCGTGGGAAAGGAATGTTGGAGGCAAGTCTAATGTAAAACTGCATCAAGGCAAGGCATCACCAAGGACAGATACAAGTGTGAAGAAGAATAACTCATGTTACTATCATGGTATGTTAGGACATTATGCTAAGGATTGTTGATAGAGAAGCAACAATAAGTGATGATCTCAAAAATATCAAGTCATTTATTTTAGATGCATCTTTATCAGCAAAAATAGATGATTGCAGTTCATGGTTTATAGATTGATGTGCTTCTATTCATATGGCATGTCATATAGATTGGTTTGAAACTTATCATAAGAAAACTAATGGTGCTAAAATCTATCGAGGTGATGACAGATGTCATGAAATAAAAGGCTATGATGATGTATATCTGAATTTTCCCTGTGGTCATGTGAAAAAAATCAAGAATGTAATGTATGTGCTAGGAATTAAGAAAAAATTAATTTCATTTTCAAAAATTATAGATCAAGGCTTAAAAGTTGAATTTGTGAAGTCAGGTTGTCTTGTGAAGGACATACAAGATCACTACAAAGTAATAAAAGAAGAAATTAGAGTGGGAGGCCTCTACAAACTTGATGTTATTGTTATGGATCAATCAAACATTGTCATCAACAACTATGTTTACATAAGAACTATGGCACTTAAGTATGGTCATATAGATTTTAAAGATCTATTTTTACTTTAAGAATGAACATATTGAACATGATGGTTGTGCATTGGGAAAACAACATAGGAATGGTTTTCTATAAGTACATATAAAAGGAGAAAGGACGATTCTTGAATTAGTGCATACTAATGTGGGTGGTCCAATGCAAACTAGATCGCTTGGGGGAGCTTCTTACTTTATTCTCTTCATTAATGGTAGAACAATATTTACATTGGTTTATTTCATAAGAAATAAAAGTGATGTGTTTGAATATTTCAAAGAATTTAAAAACATGGTTGAAAAGAAGACAGAAAACAAATCAAGATCCTTAGATCAGATCAAGGAGGAGAATACACATTAGGATATTTCATCAAATACTAAAGGGACAATGGGATTCAGAAACAATGCACAGTTTCACATACTCCTCAGCAAAATAGTGTAGCTGAGAGGAAAAATAGAACCTTGGTTGAATATGCTCGAAGCATGATTAAAGGTAAGAATCTTATTAATGTTTTTTGGGATAGAGCAATAAGAATTGCTATGTATTTTAAAAAATATAATTCCAACTAAATTTTTAGAGTATTAAACTCTTCATGAAGCATTCTATGGTTATAAACCAAATGTTAATCATTCGAGAAATTTTAGGAGTAAAGCATTTTCCCACATTCCAAAGGAAGATAGAAGGATCCCATTACTCATAACGTTTTTGCAAGTAGATATGTTATATTTCATGAGTATGCATATGAGGTTCAAAAATAAGATGATCGATATGTATGGAAACTTCCTAAAGAAGGCATTGAAAGTGCAAAATAAGAAGAAATTGAAGATCAAAATAGCATTGAAGCTACAAGAAGCCAAAGTACATCAAACAAGAGTGGAGCAACTCTATAGAGCATTGAGGCACTACAAAGATCAACAATGAAAATTCATACACCTATCAGGAATAAATATTATGCTATGATGACTAAAATTATGAGTGTAGAAGAACCTTTGAATTTTGAGAAAGCAAAATATCATAAGAAATGGATGAATTCTATGAAAGAGGAACATGATTCCATAATGAAAAATAAAACTTGGTAAAATTATAGGCTTATCTAAAATGACTTAAAAAGTC
>WSFP011486509.1:0-15421 GCA_009831015.1 Picea engelmannii | reverse complement strand
AGTATCAACAACAAGATGGTCCACATTTGAATGATATCTCCTAAACTCGACCTATACTTTATCTCTTTTATCGTGACTTTCTAGCCAAAGGATAATCTTCTTTTCCAAAATAATTCCATAAAGCTTGGCTAAAATCAGGCTAATCATAATGGTCCTATAATTAGAGAGAAATTTTATATCCCCATTTTTAAAAATAGGAACAATGAGGCTTTGCATCCAAGGTTTAGGGAAGCCCTTCTTGACTGCTAAATTGAGGATCTTGTGTATGTGAGGGATAAGGACATGCCCTCCAATTTTAAAAAATTTAGCTTGGTAGCCTTCAATGTGTTTATCTTTCCCATTCACAAGCTTCTTAACTCTGAACTCTATGTCATCTAAAGAAACAACTTCATCCTCTATAGGTCCATGGCATTTGGGAAGTTGTAAATACTTTTACAGTAGGAATTCCAGTCCCTTAAGGGAATCATATTATTTTCTTTAGTATTGTGGTTTAGAATTTGTCTCCAGAACTTCTTATGATCCATCTTAGATAGTTGTGAAAGTTGTTCTTGCCTTTTATTCATATAGTACCTTTTTTTTCCTTTTCATTAGGGATTTGTATGTATTGATCTTATCGAGTTTTAAGGACTCATTAGAAGCATCCCTAATGGATTTCCTAGCAATTTTACATTATTTATCATACCAAGGGATGGTCATTCTATTATTCTTTTTACAAGACACCTTGAAAGAGAACTTGTTAATAAAAGTGGAAAGGGTAGTTGTAAAATTATGATAGAGTTCTTCAATGTTGTCCTTATAATTTAGGAGATGTAATTTAATATTTAAATCCTTTAAGAAAAGTTCAACTTTACTTTTGTCAAAGCGCAATTGCCTTTGATTATCAAAATTCTCTTCATTGGCGCTCATGTGCATGACAAATTTTAGAGTTAGGCTTAAAGGTTTATGACCAGAGTCGGGTTCATGTTCATGTAAAAGGTCAAAAGTTGTTATTTGGTTGGAAATGAGGATATCATATATCACATAATCTACGACAATACTACTTAGCCCATGAATACAAGTCATCTGGTTGAAGTTTGGCCATTCGTTACTCCATTGCAAATTATTAGGTCTTGACAGCTACAGAGTTTGAACAACTCAGTACCAAACAAATTCTCAATTAGGTCTTCATAGCTTCTTTTGTATCTATTAGATAAAACAAGGTCCACAGCTAGCCATAAAGGATTATGGTTGGAATAAATTCTTAAAAGAGTAGCTTGTTTTGCTACAATCCTAGAATTAAAGTCTCCTACCAGGAGGATATGACCTTCATTTTTCAAACTATAAATATCTTGTTCTAAATTATTATAGGGACAATTTCTATCTAGATTGTTTTTCTTATAAAAAGTAGACATAATAGGTGCAAAATAGCAAATTTTTACATACATCTTCTTAGCATTGGTGTATGGAATTTCTATCCAAATGTATTGATTGAGAGGGTCAATCTTATGAAGTTGAATGTGAGAAGAAATGATATTTTTAATATAACAAGCTATGCCTCCTATCCCCCTAGGGTGGGACTTTTTGTTCCATGCCAACCACGAGACAAATCCTTCTATGTTAGGGACCTTAGACTCTTCATGCTCCCAAGTTTCAACTAGACAAATAATATCAATATCACTCGGGATCCAACTTATCATAGACCTTTGTTCCATGGAAAGCCACGACAGTTCCAAAAAAGGATACCGAGTGTCCCAAATTCCTATTTATTATTATCCTTATGGTCTCTATTCCTGAGAATATCTTTTCAATTTCTAATTATTTCCCATTTTCCTTCTTTCCCGACTTCTTTTACCTTTTGAACTTCCTTCCTTAATTCAACTTGGTCTTGGGAATGAGGTCTTCATTTATAAATATTCCTAACCCTTTTAAGGTCGGAGATTTATTGAGTATGTTATATTTATGGTCATTACAAATTACTTTGACATGGATCAACCTATCTTTGTGATCAATTATTTTTCCTAGTCTCTTTGCTTCAATTCAAAATTCTAAAGCCTTCATTTGGATATACCCTTTCATTCTTTCTTTCCACATTCTTTGCCCACTTTACAATTCATTTCATTCAATTAAGATAAGGAGGTGTATTCACTTTGCATAAACTATACATTTTCAATTAAGGGTTTTTTTTCATAGTTTCCATTCCCTCACATTAATATTCATTCAATTAGGGTTTGGCCACATTCACTCTTTATCCACCTTTTATTCATTTAGTATGTCCATATGGTTGAGATAAAATAAAAAATAAAATAAAATAAATCATTTTGGAAGTTTGTTATAAAACCTAACAATAACCTCATTTGGATTAAGTTTGTTTATTAGTTTGGGGAAACTGGTCCCTACAAACATATTTTAAGATGGGTGACTTCAAGGAGTGTAAGGAAGTCAATGCATGATGTTGTTGTTGATGATAAAGTTTGTTGGTTAGTTGAAATGGTTATTTCACATTGCTTTACTAGATCTTGAATTAAATGAAATAGTAACATATTTTGTTAATTTACCTAATGCTTTAGGAATCACATCCATAGGCAACCTAAACAATTTCACTATAGGTTTGTTTAGAGTGGGCGTATTCAAGGATTGGCAGGAAGGTCCAAACATGATGCAGTTGTTGATTTTAAGTCTGGTTGGTTGGTTGGGATGGTTATGTATTATTTCTTTTAGCACTACTTAGATTAGGTGAAATGGTAGCATGTTGTTTAATTTTCCTACAATCTGCTATTTTTTATTAGAAGTCAGTTATGAGGAAGGATTGATTTGGAGATGTGGACTCCATCCTACTACAATGCCTTCCTTTAAAGTCTTTAGAACTCACTGTTGAGATATAAGAATATAACATGAGATATAATCTATTTTAGAATTAAATCCAATGTGATTGGAAAAAGTTATTAATCATACATTTTAGGGCTAAAGATAAGTAATTCATAGGTGTCAAGGTCATTGATTTATATTCCCTACAAAATTACATGAAATGGAGATGATGATGAATGAATTATAATAGAACACTACCTCCTTAATAGTACAAAGGTTCACAAAAGTATTAGTCAACCTTGTAGTAATTGGTTGGTTCAGAGTATATGAGATGGTTTCTTTGGCTCTCTAGTAGGAAGAAGGGGAATAAGAGATGATGTTGTGGAAAATAAATGAAGTGGATTCAAAAACATATGTTTCTAACCAAAGAATTCGTCAATTCCAATTCCCATAACACTAATGATTTCCATGCGATGAATTTAAGAGGTACTCATCTAGGGTCCATAAAATTATAGTTTAGTTGGTTGTGTCAACTTGATTAAATCTATTGGTTGGGTTGTTCTTATTGAAATGGTTAATGATATATACTCCATCCCACCCTCTAAACCTAGAATTGTTATGATAATGGAAGTTATTGGTATTGGTTTGGGTATGGAAACCTTTCATTAGTATTTGGGAAAAATCCATTGTCAAAGAGAACTTGGCCTCTAATTATTTGGGCAATGATAGTTTTGGAGATAGCGTGCATTGTATCAAAAAACAAAGTAGCAAGAACTTTGGGTATAAAATCATTTGGAAGATGGTAATATATCAATACTCTTCAAGACTTGGTATGGATGAATTTGGAGATTGGCACTTATCTTCTTTGTAAAAACTGTAAAAATAGATTTGAGATGCCAAGAAGGAATATGAGAGAATATCTTCTCAATTATGTGTTAAATTTTCTCAAAATCCAATAAAATCTAAAATATTAGGTTTAGAAGTTTTGTGTAGGGAAATCACAATTTGGAATGCAATCCATGGTGACTGAACAAAGTTGTTGACAAAGAAATCCATGGTAACTGATCAGATCTTGCAGGTCTGAAGATAATGAAGTCAAAGATGTTAGATTCATGACTTTTGATGTTTTGGATGGTCACATGGCTTAGAGCAGGGACTATGGAACTAACCATGTTGCTCCTTGACTTTATTAACCCAATCCTTTTTTTGACCAAAATTTGGTCACCTATATATTCCCACTCCTCGAATAAAAATAAAAAAACGATATTGGAAGATGAATTATTTTGAACTATTATATGTTCATTGCATATCCCTCGGTATCATCTTCATCGTGCATTTTGCGGAATCAAAATCAGAGTCTCCATGACCAAGATATGCATACTTATGTCCAGAAGTCCAATGGAGGTGTTACAAGAAGAAATATGAGAAATGTTCTAAGTCACATGTTCTCTTCTCTCCTTTCCTTTCACCCCTATTCATTATCTCATTCTATAAGTCTTTTTTCTCATTTTCTCATTACTTTCATATTCCCCTTACCATTTTCCACACTTAACCATTTTCTTTTATTCCTTTCCACATTCACATTCATTTCCCTTTTCCTTTATTTTCCCATTTCCTTTTATTTTCCTTTGCATATTTCTTTATCCCATTTTTCCATTTCTTTCATTTTCCCTTTTTTCTTTCCCAAATTTCACGTAATTCCTTTATTTCCCATATATTTCTTTTCATTTTTCATATTTTCCATATTTCTTTCCATATTTCACATGACCCATTATATACTTTCCAAACTTAGTTTTATGGCTTACCGCGGGTTCATAGGTTGGTGATATTTCTTAAGAGTGTGTGTTATATTTGCTACCCTCACAATGCACTTTGACTTCAACCACCTTCATAATGCACCCAACTCTTTTTACTACTCTTTACTATGTAACTTCTCCAACACTTTGCCAAAATATATATGAGTTACTGGGGGTCCTTCATAGTGCACACAACTCTTTTTACTACCCTTTACTATGTAACTTCTCCAACACTTAGCCAAAATATATATGAGTTGTTGCAGGTTCACGGGTTCGTGGGTTGGTGAGGGTTGGTGATGTTTATTTCATGTTATATGCAAGTCCGTCCGACTGATTCTCAAGACTTAGAATATTTTACAACTATTTAACTCTCCTCTCCACTTCACCTACACTTAGAATTTTTCACACTCATTCATTACTATGTATTACAGCTGGTAGGTGATTTCCTCACCTACCTCTCGATTCACATAAACCCGTGAACCCACCATATTATTTTAAAAATACTTTTCCTATCCTAAGTTCTTTGAGGAACATCTCCAAGTGACACATGGAAATTTATTAACCAATGAGATATATCCACATGGTAGTTAATGGTGCCACATGGCAACTGATTAATGGAGACATGTGGAAACATACAAAAGTGACATATGGCATGATTTTATTGGATGACATATGGCATATTCTTATTGGACAATTTTTGGCCTACCGAGTGATGTCATGTGGCAACATTTTTTTGGGTGACTCGTCATTGTTGACTAGGCATATTGGTGGTTGACTGGGCATGCAAAATTATTATTATATTCAACAATTTTCCAAGGGTCGAATCCTCCAAGCTCCATAGTCTCCACTATTCTTTATTTCTTGTCAAGTGTATGTTACACTTAACATTATATACCACCAAAACTCTTTTATTCTTGTACATGTGGGATAAGAATAATGAAGAAAAGTCGAATTTCAACAAAGGAGGTCGAAATTAAATCAAGGGTCCACATTTACCAATCAAACTTGATCGACGATGGTTGAGTCAAGATCTTGCAAAGGCTATATCTTGAGCTCCGAGTGTCAGAATCGTGCAAACTCTATACTCTTGGAAAGGTATTTTGACATAGAATATGTTGGTATAGGTTTCAAATGTTGAAAGCTAATAAATTTTTCTCAGAAATTAAAATATATGTCAGCTACATTTTTAATAGGCTTGCATGACAACTCAACTTCATGAGCTCATATCTTGAGATCCGAGCGATGTATTTGGGAAAATTTTATATCATTGGAAATATGATATGATGAAGAGAACATCAGAAGTGGTTTACATGGATAAAAATTTGGTTGTCACTTCTATAAAATTAAATTACAACCATCCTCTTTTAGTGGAGAATTAATTAAATTTTAAAAAATAAAAGTTTAATTAAAAAATTGTATTAAAAAGGGAGAGGGACCCATTTTCAACATATGTATATTAATGATGTGATTTCATTAATGAGGAATTAATTGAAGGGAATGTTCCAAGAAAATACTTGTACGCGAATTTCTAGAAGGGAGAAACCCTAACTACTCAAGCAGTTAGAAAATCTCTCCTTAAAAAGAGAAGAGAGGTTTCTTCAAAAAAGGGGGAAGAATCATTATTGTCAAAGGGGAAAGGCAGAAGATTAGAGGAAGAAGAAGGTACAACTATGGATACACAATCAAGCTTCTAATCAAAAGAAAGAAATCTCCATCTTCTCCATTTTTTTATATATATTCTTATACATCACTTCTCATAGTTTTATGCTCGAATCTTAGAGTTGGGCACAAGGTTGAGTTGTTGAGTGTTATTATTATACTATTCTAAGATCTTTTCTTATATCATCATGGATTATTTTCATCCACCTATATGGCTATCAAAGCTTTGTAATGAAGAACATCTTTCATAAATAAAAATCCACAAAGAATTGCTTCGAGGTTGATCTCGACTGTGCTTTGTAACCCTATTTTCAAAATATAAAGTATTTGAGGTTGACCTATCAAATTCTTTTTTGATATTGATTTTAGTACTCTGTTAAAATTCTTTGAGATGATCAAATCATTCTCTCCTATGAAGAATATATTGATGTATTTATATATTGTTAAGAATATTGTGTGTGATGTTGATCACAATTTAATTCTGATGTTGAAGCTCTCCTTCAATATCTTCTTTTGATGCACATAAATATTGTACTCAGGTTATTAAAGAACCATTTTATCTCATAATATCAAGCAATAAAGATTTAGGTTTTGTTTCCTAGAACTCTCCTAATCCAAGATATCACATATATATCTTTTAGTGCAATAGGCATACCATGTCTCTAAAAATGAAAGGGGACTAATGTCCTCATCAGGTTGTCGTTTCGGTATTGACGGATTCAAGTGTCAACACCTTTATAACAATTTTAGGTGGAATCTATCCAACAAATTACCTAAGAAATGTGTTCCTTTTGACATTATCATAAACAACAGTATATTCATCCAAACTAATGTCTATAGGAGATTCATTGGGAGGGATATAATTTCCTTGTCATGGAATTTGGGTTCAATCTTTTTCAGTGATTTTGATGGAGCCATGACCATCATCTTCTCCTTGAATAACTAGAGCTTTCAAATTATCAAGTTTAGTAAAGTCAACCTTGGGCTTAGGGGTGGCCATATAGAGGTGCCCTCAAACCTTTTGGTAGGCAAGACAAGCTTCCTCATGACAACAAGGATATTAGATAAAGAGTAATGACAATTACAATGGACCATTAATGACTTTAAACATAATACATGCCATAACCCTTGATATGTTTCTGACTAGGAAACTATGCCAAGGCATCCATAAGATTGATTGATTGATTTTTTTTTAGTAGATCTGTCCTAAAAAAAGTATTTTTGTTGCTAATTTAGGCATGTGTTTTTAGTCTTTGAATATTTAAAGATTTTAGATTATAAGGAAAATCATTCTATGTTCCAGACAATTAAAACTTTAGAAGATGAAAGAAGAATTTAGACAAAACAAATTGAAAATTAAAATAACGTATCATGTGATAAATATTACTTAACTTTTAGCAAGAATAAATGATGTTTTATTATGTATCTTAAACCATAATATAGTTTGAACAAAAGGAACACTTCTTTTTAATTCAAAAGGATTAATAAAATGTAAGCACATGTCTTCTTTATACTCATAGTATATTTGAAGAAATTTGTAACTTTTAATGACACCTTTGCAGCGTTATGATGGTAGTTGTTGTACTAAGTCATCACAATCATGGCAGTAGATACATTTAAGAATAATTTAAGAGCATGAAAATAACACAAGGAGAGAGAGATCACATAATCTAAAACATAAAAGTTTGAATCTTCAAAACTTGCAGAATTTTTATTAAAGCTTAAGCTCATGCAAAAAAGCTCTGGTTGCTCTTTTTACTGATGTTGATAAGGACTCTTCCCATGTGAAATTATTTTTGATGAAATTATGCCATGAGGGTCATAATTCCATGGTTCTCCCTATTGTAATTATATAGTTGAAATCATCTTTGTTGTCACTTGCAGTGTTGATATGGTATTGACAATAAAAGGACCTACTTCCTTCTTCAATTTAAAAGTTACCTTATATTTATTTGGCACATAGTGAATTTCATTAGAGTTCAATATTTTCCTAATATATTCAAGAGAAAAAAATCCCGGAGTCAAGAAAATTGGCAAGCAAAAGTTAGAAAGTTGAATACCATAAACCCAGATTTCGGTATAATGTTCAAAGATATACCAGTCTCCCACTCTTTTGTCTAGGCTTAACTATAATAGTTTTTTGCACTTAAGAAAGATTCTAGGAGGAACTTGATTGTGTATGATTTGGTAAGCTTTAGACATAAACTCATCAACATACTTTGGAAATTCAACATTCAAAGGTTTCTCCATAATCACAGATGTCTAGTGAGTAACTGAAGTTGGGTTACTAAGATCATGTTCAACCTTTATCCCTAAATGCATAAAATGGAAGGCTTGTGTAAATAGAAAAATGTGAAATAGGTAAGACTAGTATCTGAAGCTTCTGGGAGATTCAAATTCATAAGGTTAGTAGTGGATTTGATCTGCTAAGAACTAGGCATAATTAAATTTAGTGATGGGTTTGGTTGAAATTGGGTAGACTGAAACCATGATCCCTAACACAAATTCATCAACTGTCAAATAATATTTCTTCCCCAATATCATAAAAATCATAGAAATAATTTTATGAGAAGTCTTAGGAAAGAGATTTGATTGAATGACAACATTATCACTCGAAACATCAAGATTTGTACACAGGTATGACTGTAACAAGGTAACCCTTTCTTTTGATTCCAATTCTCTGAAACTTTGGGCTACTACTAATTCGTTTAGTGGTTCACTATCGGGATTCATTGGCCATCTCATCATCTCGTTAATAGTTTGAGTGGTTAGTTCAATGAGAACAAACCCAACTGTGGAAATTGTGGCTCTCTTGGATGGGACATAATTTGTAGCGCACCAAACTAAAAACTCCGAGAAATGATATACCTGGGATACTAAAAATTTGGCTAGGTTGGAATCCCATGCATAATAATGGTCAACCAAATCCCTAAAACCTTGTTTTTCCTACTGGTATAACTCAGAGGGATCAAAAGACAAGACATGATTGAAAACATCCTTATCTTTGTCTACAAGATCTTCCTTTGTGGTTTTTGTATCTTTCTTACTTTCTGTAGGTTGATATGACTGCATTTTAGTAATGACAACAGAAAGGATAAAAAGGATTAGGTTTACCTATGGAGGATGTTGATTGGTACAGGTATGAGACTGGAGTGATGATAATGAATTTCGTAGGAACTCTCAATCGAGAAATCAAATTCTTTACAAACTCAAAATAAACCAAACATTTGACCTTTTCCTCTTTTGCCTTTGAAATGTATACGTGTATTTTTATCGTTGGCGAAAGACCAATTTAAAAATAATAATTTTAAATATTTTACCTTTTTGTTGGTTGATGTCATGCTAGAAACGTGTTGGCCCGATGTCAATTGCGAGGGTGTCAGGCGTGGTTAGGATAACCACATACCTCGGGGGCTGCAATTCACAGATGGTTGCCACATCAAAAGAGAGTTAACTCGGGTAGAGACACCCCCCCCCTTTATGTAACATCGAGCACACAGGGCAGGGGGGTGCAATCCATTGTGGACCGTTGATCTAATGATTTGGGAGCGCAATCAAATATGCAAAAATAAACACTTTTTAATAATAAAAAAATATATAATAATGAAATAAAAAGATTAAATAATGAAATTAGAAGACTTAAACTAAATTTAAACTATATAACAAAGGTTTATAATAAATCTTTGTTTTATCAAAATAAAATAATACTATGATAAAGGTAAAAATCATATGAAAAAATAGATTTCATTGTATTTATTCAAATTAAACTATTTTTCCTTTTAGTTTTATTATTTTGTATTTTTTTATTTTTTTTTCAAGACTAAATGTTTTGACAACCCTAACTTATAAATCATGGAAAATTCCAAATTTATAAAATTTAGACTGTGTTACAACATCTGGCTCCATCTGGGGATGGTGTCTCCCTGCGAGACACTAAATAACATGTAGACCAAGTTCGTTTTATTGGGTTATGTAGTCATTATTCTACAAGAAAGTAATGGGATAGTCCTAGTGAATTATGCTTTTTCCGTGAAATAACAAAATCTTTTCTTCTCACTTATATGATTATTCTATTATCGAAGAAACTGAATGACTACCAATTTCAGAATCCAACATGTTTATATAGAATATGATCAGAAAAGATAAAAATATTTCACTCATTCAACTTTACTCTTGAGTTGTTTATGGTAATATAAATAAAAAAATTTGGCTAAGGAGTTAAATTTTTAACTAGTGTTTTATGCTTCAATGTCTTTAATATTTCAAAGAATATTTAGGTCAAAACAGAGTTGTTTCTAAGAAAACTAATTTTAATTGAGTATTATAATAAAAATACTCGTTGGCATTCCTCCTCATTCTCATGGTGTTGCTACACTGCCAAAAAACATCCATAGCCTATGGTGTAGTCACCCCGACATCATAGGCCTTGCTTCACTACTAGTGAGTGTCCATAGCCCCGATAAATATACCTGCATTTCCCACCTGAATTTCCTTTCACCGACTCTTTAAATTTTTTTGACAGTTTTATAGAATATGGGGGCAATCAATATGTTTTTTTGACATTTAAGGGATGATGTTTGTTAATCAAGAATGAGTCAGATATGCCTAAGTTATAAAGTATACTCATAGGTTTTTTATTCCCTCGGATATAACTATATTCTTTCCAAAATATCTTAGTTAGTAGTGTACCTTGAGTAAAACAACAAACTACAAGTTTGACTCTAAAGCCTCTACTTAGAAAGAGAATACCTAAAACATATATTTTAAACTTTAGTGAGTGTATTAAAATATTCTCCTCTCTGGTTTTTAGATAACATGTTAAAATCTTAATCAGTGGTTTAAGACAGTTTGTTCTATCAAGATTTTTTTTAATTTTGATAAGACAAGAGATTTTTTTTCTAAGGAGAATTAAATAACAAAGTTTTCTAATAAAAAAGAGAAACATTATTTTTATTTTTTATTTGTTTTGATAAAACAAAATTTATTTCAGTCCTAATTTTTCTAAAAACTTTATCGAAAACAAAGAAACGAATTAAAGAAAAATCAAAGAAAACCGACTATATGCAATGAGTGGCAAAATGAAAATTTTAAAATTAAATAAAATGTTTCAAGTGTTAGGATATTTAGACACTTAGGAGTTAGTTAAGATCTACTTGGTATAATGTGTCATTAGGTAAAAGTGTGTTTCTTTAGTATGCATTTGTAGTTAGGAAAGTTGATGGTCACGATATGTTCCCGACATAGAGTGATTTGACGGTTCATATTCTCCTCGATCTTAACGACCATTGATCTGTGACTTAACACCTGATTGGTCCATGATCTCTATTTAAAGAGCATGGAGGGTCATTTTTCGATGATCGATTGTGAGAAACTCTCTTGTAAAATCTCTCTATAATCTTTTTCTTTTGCATTAATAAACTGCTCCAAGTGGTCATGTTGACTGGGGTCGTGGATGTTTCCCCGTAGGGGTTTTACCACGTCAAAACATCGATGTGTTGATATTTAATCTTCTTGTGTGAGTTTTTATTGAAGGTGTTTGTCCTATGTTGGAATACCTATGTTGTCGAACATGGTATGAGAGCTTGCTTGAATACCCCCTCATGTTGTAGATCGAGATCATGAAGCAGTGTTGCCTCATCTACATTTTCTTTCATTTCCATACATTTTTGGACTAAGAGGACTATTCCATTATGTCCAAAGTGTTATTTTTAGTCATGAAATCTTTTCTTTTCACTCGAAAAGGTTTTCGTTTGCCCAAGATATGACCATTTTAGTCAAATTTGGAGGTATAAAGCCTAAATACGCATTTTTTAATTTTTTTACAGAGTATTATTTTGGTTTTATATTATTTATTTCCAGGTTGCTACTCTTTTATATCTATGTATGCTCTTTTCCCCATGCCTTGTGCAATCTCAGAAAATCAGAAACAGATAGGAAAAGGTGATCCAGGTGGATATCGGTGGCCACCCACCTCTTCCAACTGGCTCAAAACAGTTTTCTTGCAATTTTGGTAATTTATTATTTTTAGCAGTTTTTTGGGTCATGAATTTCCAAAGACGTTTTGAGGCCCTAAATGATGTTTTTTGGGAAAACCAGGAGCAACATGGAAATTCCTTCGATGTTTCTCCTCGTTTTCCCAAAAAATATCGTTTAGGGCCTCAAAACGGCTCCAGTGGTCCTCGAATAGATCTTTCTAATGAGGTATTCAGTGCGTCAAACGAAGATCATATGAAAAAGTTACGACCCCGGGAATTTGATGTATTGACTTACCCAAATGGGGCCCACATGACTTTTGGCGCTTCATCTCCTAGGGTTAGGCTTTTGGATGTCTAGGGTTTTTGACATTCTTGTTTATTGTAAAAAAGGCCTTCATACCTCATTGTAACCATATTCTTGTGAATAATCACGGTCCTCACATCTCTTCTCAGAGATAAGCTGCCACCATTATAGCAAGCTTGTTTTTCACTACATCTTACAGCTTTAGATTATTTCCTTATTGAATAGAAAACCAGTTTTACTGTATCTCTGTTATTCTATGTTAAGCATTTGTTAATAATCTGTAGTCATTTCATTTTGCTCATAAAATCTGGATCAGTGGTATCAGAGCGGTATGCTCCTTGTCATCTTAATGCATGTCCCCAATGAGGTCAGAGTACAAAGAATTGGGTCTTGAGCTTGTTTCTCTTGAGGACAAAATCTCTCGCACACCCAAGCTACCTCTCATGGCAGGAAAAAATAAAGATGATGGGACATGAGATCCTATCAAAATGTTGCTTGAGGAAGCCCTCATGCAACAGAGGAAGGAGATGATGGACAGTTTCTTTCAAATCCTTCATTGGCTACCAACAGGCAACGCATCTTCTTCGAGCGAAGGCGCCACCCCCTTCAAGGTACAAATCAACTTTGATATTCTTATATTTGAAGTTTAGATAGATGCAGATGTTGTAGAGAAGTGGTTGAATCTACTAGAAGGGTATTTTTTTGTCCATAACTTTTCAAATAGAGAAAATATTACTTTTGTGCTCCTCAAATTCATTCCCCATGTCAAATATTGGTGGGAAACTTTCTGTGAGCAAATGGAAACAGAGGAACCCTCATTATTGACAATCGTGACCACCTGGGAATCATTCAGGGATGTTATTAAGGAACAATACTACCTTGACAAAAGTTATAACGACTTGTATACCAAATGGACCACACTACGGAAAGAAAGAGACCAAGCAGTGCCAGAGTTCACAAATATATTCCATACCTCGTGCACCAAGTTCGGTATCAAATATTTAGAGCGACATTTGGTGCTCAAGTATCATGGTGCTCTACATAGATACATCTAGACCGAAATGGAATTTATGGACATCTCATCCTTGGGTGCAGCCTACCGATATGTTGTCAAAATCGAGCAGAAGCTCAAACAAAAGACGTGGAAATTTGGACCTGGGAACCCCTCACAACAAAATCTAGGAAATGGTAGCCCCAACCCATAGAACAAAGGATGGAGAAAAGATGGACATTATCAGGACAACTAGTCCAAGCCACAAGAAAAGAAGGACACTGGAAAGACAAAGAAAAATATTGGGAAGTGGTGCGACTTCCATAAGAGCCCTTGGCATAACACTATTGACTGCCGCTCAAAGCAGTCGTTGGTGGTCAAAGTGAAAGCCTCTGAATCAAATGTGGGTTCTAAATCTGAGTCAAAACTAGAAAGGGGAATACAAATCATTGACGCAGAACCCAGTGCCACAGATGCTACCACCAAGCTCCATTCTGGTGAACCAGACGAGCTAGAAGAAGGAGAACGCCTCTTCCATTCACATATTTGGGTAAAAGGCACCCCGCTGCACTTCATCATTGATAGTGGTATCCAAAAGAACCTCATCTCAGTAGAGGTTGTCAAGTGGATGGCCCTACTAACAATGTTGCACCCACAACCCTACACCATCGGATGGCTCCACCAAGGAAGCGACCTTCGCGTCAGCCAACAATGTCAACTATCGTATGGCATCAAACCCTTCAAAGACAAGGTATTTTGTGATGTTGCTCCTCTCGAAGTTTGTGATGTTCTTTTGGGCCAACCTTATTTATGGAAATGTCATGTTGTATATGAGTCTAGGCCGCGTAGTGTTATTATTACTTTGAACAGGAAAAGATACAGGATACCTAAGGTATTCCCACCTAGTGTTATTTCCTCGATCTTAGCTAAGCAATGCAGGAAGGTGATCTCTCATATGGGGAAGTTTGTCTTCTTCATGATTCTCTCTCAAAATGAGTGAAAGATCACAGCCACATCCAGGGTCTCTGTAGACGACCTCTCCACACAACAGAAGCAAGTAGATAAGGTTGTGGAAGAATACTTAGATATCTTCTCCTCACCTACTGGGGTACCTCTTCACTGTCCAGTCAAGCGCCCCATCGATCTAACACCTGACACATCATTTCCCAATGGGCCAATCCATCACCACTCTCTGTTAGAGAATGAGGATATCAAGTGACAAATCCAAGAACTACTCCACAAGGGGCACATTCGTCCCATCTCATCACCTTGTGGGAGCCCAATCGTGCTGGTACAGAAGAAAGATGGAACATGGAAACTCTGCATTGATTATTAGAAACTAGTACCTGATTCCTCGAATCGAAGACCTCCTTGATCAACTCACGGGGGCCAAATACTTCAGTAAGATTGATCTGAAGTCTGGCTACCACTAGGTCCCGATAGAACAGACAGATGTATGGAAGAATGCCTTCAAGTCAAAGGAAGGCCTTTTTGAATGGTTGGTCATGCCCTTTAGTTTGGAAAATGCTCCAGCTGCTTTCATGAGGATGATGGACGATATCCTACAACCATTCAACAATACTTTTGTAGTGGTGTATCTGAATGACATTCTCATTTACAACAAGACTTGGGTAGAACACTTGTAGCATATTCAGCAGGTTCTGCACACCCTGTGGCAGCACAAGCTATACGCCAACTTGTAAAAATGATCCTTCGGCATGGACAGGGTCCATTACATGGGCTACATCGTTGATCTGCATGGCGTACATGTGGATCCAGCCAAGATCCAATTCATCCGTGATTGGCCAGCCCCAACCACACTCACTAAGATTTGGAGCTTCTTGGGCCTTGCCAATTTCTACCGCAGGTTTGTGTTGGGATTCTCCCATATTGCATGGGCCCTCAACCAAAT
>ML882221.1:0-11131 GCA_009831015.1 Picea engelmannii | reverse complement strand
TATTATTTATTTTTCATTTACGTTTAGATTTAATTTTTATTCATCCTTTCTTTTTATATTGAAAAGTTATAGAAAAATGTGAAAACTAAATACATTACATAGTGAAACCAAAAGCCCCGGATGGGGTGACACGTGAGCATCAGCGGACACGCGGGAGGCCGCCGGGACGCCCATTTATGGCATCAACCGGCGAGCACCCTCCGACTATTAATTAGGCCATGGCCTGCACCAGCCACCTCTAGTTGATGAGCCCTCTCGCGCGAGGGAGAGGTACCAGTCGACAGAGCACTAATCACCCAGCGTTAATGGCCTTGGCGGTCACGGCAGTTTGGTGTTTTATCGTGGAAATGGATCGGGTAGAGCTGCATTGGCCCCTCGCAGCGCTCACTCTGTCCGAGCTACAATTCTGACCTCCGCCAAAGTTCGAGAAAGGAGCGGCCAAGCTGTAATTCCGACCTCCGCCTATTCGAACTCCTCCCAGGGTCTCCACCATGCCCAGGCTCAGAGGGAAATTGCGCCGAGGGGCCGCCTGGTACAGAGCTGAATCCCGGCGTAAGCGCATTCGAAACTTTGAGCGCGCACTTGCTTTAGCGTCCGCCCGACGCAAACGACGACCTTGGTCGCCTCCCATGGCAATTGTAGAGGAAATTAGCTTGGAGGAGGCTATGCAGAGCCACCCTCCCATCGCACGAGCAGAGGTTAGCAAGCCACCGCCCGGAGCCACCCTGTGGAACCCCAGCACCGCTAGCGCGGAGGACCTCTTCCCACCCTGCATTGTGGAGGAGGAAGCCCCTCCCGACGACACCACAGGGATGGCGGAGCCAGAAGGAATTCTGACCCGATCAGCGGGGGACTCCAGCACACGAGGAGAGAGGGACTTCAGCACTCGGGCTTCCGACGACAGCGGGGGAATGGACCAGCCTTCCTTCTCTGAACTATGGCACCTACCACTCATTTTCGAGCTCTGAGGTCTGATGGATGACCTAGCTTTTCGTCTCGCCAGAATGGACCAAAGGCTGGACATGCTCTTTGCAGCCCACTCCAAGAACCTTCCGAAGCGGCAGTGCCCAACGTGCACGCATGCATACTCGCTTCCAGCAGGTTGGCGTCAGAAGAGGCAAGAAAGGGCGAGCACGAGCAAATAGACTCACCGAAGCTTCTGGTTAGGAGTATCTTTGTTGTCTCAGTTTAGTTAGAATGTTTAGTTTCCTATGTCTAGTTATGGTCTCTTTTTTGAAACATGGTAGCATATTAGCCCTGGTTTCCCTCGGGCAGGGCACCCACATGTATATTTTGATAATAGAATTGCACCTGGAACAGGAAACCCAACTGTCTTGGTTTCCTGCTCAGGCGGGACAGCTGGCGTCATCACCAGTCACTGTATACTCCTTTTTGCTAATATAACACGTTCCACCCCTTTTTATTTAAAAAAAAAAAAAATAGTAAAACCAAAAGCAATTATAAAAATATATATCTATAATTTAAAAGTAATTTAATTAAAAATATTAATGATTAATTATTTTATATTTATATTAAAAAATCAATTCCGGCGCGGTGTTTTATATTCTTAAAATGGTAATGGTGCATGATCCATATGTAAGAGTTTATTTTGACAACTATGTGTTACTAAATTTAATATTCAATTAAAAAAATGTGTCGTTGTAGAGATAAAACCATAAATAATAACATGTGACATTTTTTTCAAACGAAATATTTTATTAATCAATTTTCATATATATATATATATATATATATATATATATATATATTTATCACCAAAATAAAAGAAGTAGAAATTAAAACTTCGAATATCTAAATTCTATTGGAGCACTAACAATATCATATAAAAAAAAAAAATAAGACAAAATGTATTCTATTTACCAAGTACTAAGTTCTATTGGAGCACTAACAATATCATATGAAGAGAATAAAATATGAAAAAAAAAAAAACGAAACAAAGTGTATTCTATTAACCAAGTACTGAAACTTTGTACAACTTAACGTGAATCTAATCTTCCACAAAGAACTTAGCTAAAAGTATATTTTGAATTTGTGTTTATTATTAAGTTATTATTATATGTGGACAATCCAATTATAATTTCATTATTTCATTTTAATAGCATTTTTTATTGATGATTTTTTAAAACTTTCAATTAATGTGTTATTAATTTTTTTGAATGTAACTTAAAATTATAAAAATGTTATTAATTTTTTTAGTGATAACCAAGGTTGAAAATCAAATTGTAACACTATTCAAATATATAAAAAGTTTTTATCTTTGTTATCTTTAAATCTTAAATGATAGATAAAAGAGTAGTCTAAATGTTCTATTTTTGGGGTTTTTTTGGCCATTTTTTCTGTTTGATTTTGCTTCAAATCTAGTGATAAATGGTTCCAGAGGTTTTTCAGCACGCTGAATCTATTTATGCATTTAGAAAAACAACTACTAAAAAAACCAAAAGATAGAACATTTAGCCAACCCCATAGATAAATATGTAAAAAGTATATATCATATTACAATGTAATATGATATATCATATTAAAATGTAAAAAAAAAAATATTATAAAAATATAATCACTATAATATGAATATAATAAAAATATCTTTAATTATAAAAATTAGTTCAATTAATTTAGAATTATATCTGAGTTTTTCATCTTTGTTTTTTGTCACAGATACTACACCCCATTACCCTCCTCTCTCTCTATATATAAACAACTCTATGTTTTAAAAAATTGAAAAAAAATATTATATAATCAAAATATCATAATTTTATTATTTATATAAAATCAGGTTAAACAAATAAAAATTGAAAGTAGGAAAAAAACAGCTTTGGTTTCCACAGCATTGGACCAAACCTTCTCCATTTTTAATATTAAATTTACAACTTATCATTTTAAATTTTATAATTTCTTTTCTTCCTTACAACTTATTATTCATTAATATGAGAAAATAATCCTTAAAATTTTTCCAATCTTAAAAAAACATCAGAACGTTTGGTGTATATATATAAAACGGCGTTGTTTAATTATTTTATGAAATGGTTTTTTTTATGAGAATTCGATGATATAAATCTGCACAAAATCATTTTTTTTTGTTTAAAATTTAATTTTAAATGTAGAAATAAATTCAGAATACTAAAAAACCCTGCAAACACTCGATCAATCTAACAATTTTCTACCAAATTTCGAGCCAATACACCCAGAAAAATCGCCAGAAAAACCCTCTTTTTAGTAGAAGGTTTATCCTACAGCTATGTTGAACTGATTAAAAAAGAAAATCTTTGACCGATTGAGTCTCGACTCCCGGGTAGGGACGAAAGCCTACACTGGCGGTCACCCGGCGATGCCGAGGGCGATGGCGGTGGCTGTGGCGGGGACGTTCAGAACCTTGGGATTGGCGTCGGTTGGTCATTGCAAGACTGGAGGCGGTTTGTCTGGTCAAAGACTGAGCTATTGGTGGGTCCTCTGTCAACTTTTTCTGGACTCGTGGCTCGTCAATGGTCATCATCGAAAGCGCTAGCTTTGTAGTATACGAAAATAGTCACATATGCCGATGTCGATGCCTGCCATCTGACACGACACGCCAGCCATTGGCAGCCGTCGCATTTTCCAGGATCGTTTGTCTCTCTCTAAATACCTATTCAAACGAGGAGACCTTCGCGCGTGCGCTATCAAATGGACGTGGAAATCGGCTGGTTACAAGTGCAACAGTCGTCTCCCACTCTCACACCCGTCAAGTCTGCTTCCCTTTTTTTCTCCCGTCAACAACGACCGAATCTCCTCACACAGTGCCGGTCGCCACAATCCTTTTCTGTTGAAGGGAATTTCGCTCTAAGATTCGACATTTTTCATCATGGCCTACGAACATTCACATCCTTCCTTTTTCAAATGAATTTTTTCACAAGTTTTGTTTTTCACCGATCGAGCAAATTCAAATTCGTTTTGTGAACAACCCAGATAATGCAAATTGCAATTCAAATAACCTAAAACGCCATTTCGACACTTTTAATCTGTCAAATTGCGACGAAGGTGGGCCATTTCAATCTCTGAAACCAGATGTCGGATTACATGCATTTGACGGCCCCATTTGCTTTTGTTTACTTTCTCGTTAAAATCAATTTGACCGTGGAACCCAACTCCAGGCCCGGACCAAAGCAATTTGACTCTCGAGCTTTGTCGGCGATTGAAAATCCCCACCGTCGGCGCAGCGCCGGGTATTAGGGTTTGTTTGACCATCTCGGAGACCGTTAGTAATTATTATGATATTAAGGATTAGGGTTCGCTTCCCTAACATTGTGGCGGCAAATCTTTATTTGTAACCGCTTTTCTTATCAATCAAATTTTAATTTTGGTCAAAGAAGACCGCAGTTTTTCCAGATACCGACAGTACGCTCCTCCGCACGTGTAGGGAAGGAGGCGGAACGTAAATTTGGATGCTTAGCTGTGAAAACATTTTATTTTGTTTCATTGTTAGCCTCTCACGTGTAATTTTACTTTCATAAAGCGATATTACATAGAGAAACTTTCGGCGAGGATAAATGTCGTCACGTGGGAATATGAACTTGATGTTGGTATTTTATGGCATAAATGCATTATGCGAATATATGTCATAACATCACTTTTATATGGAAATTGTCTAATTATGTATGTAATTATGAGAATTTGGTTGCACTACATTTGGAATTTTGATAGATTTTTTAATGATTTGGGTGAGTTTAAAATTGATAAAACTCGTGTGGGTATTGTTACACTGTTAAAAAAAAAACTTAAATTATGAAAATTTGATAATCCATAAGATTTATATCAAATTTATTATAAAAAAAGTGTGTTTGTTACAAGATTAGCATACTTAATCTATAATATTTATATCAAATTTATTATAAAAAAATGAGTGTTTGTTCCAAGATTAGCATACTATGTTTCTCATGAGTAGCATGGTCCTATGGAATTCCCACATTGTTACCATGTGAATTCAATTGATATAGCTATAGAAGCCAAGTTGCAAAGTATAAAATAAAATATAGATTGAAAGAGGAAATAATATAGAGAATACTGAATAAGCACTTGTACTTGTATTTATAATGTAAATTTTTTCAATTTTGTATTTATAATGTAAATTTTTATATGAGAAGGTTTAATCAATCTGAACCAAATCAATGATTAATAAACTATAACTAATTTTTTAATGTGCATAATATATCGAAATGTTTAACTATTAATATTTAGTTGTTAACCTTGTATACTATATTAAATGAATGAAAATAAAATAATGTATACAAGAAATATGATTGGCTTAGGAGGTCGTATCAATTCCCCTTTGATTAAGATGGTAAGTGCCACCAGTGTCCTTTCAATTTAGGAAATGCACCGATATGGGCATAATTTTCAAATCTCCAAAAGTTTGTGTGCAAAAGCATTGCCTGAAGCAAAAACACATGATGAAGTGGAGATTTCAAGGTTATGTGGTTGCATGTGTCACTAACTTGGAACCTAGAATTTGTTTGTTGGTGTCTCCTCTTTGTTGCAAGTCCAAAATCTTATGCAGCCATATAGGACTCAAGATCTACCCTCCTATGCAGTTATGCCCTATCCATATTAAGTGTTGGAGATTGTGTTGGGTGGGGACGTTGAATGTTACAAATAAAGTTATTATGAGTTGTTCCCATGCTTGTTGACCAAAGGTGGAGGGTACTACCATATTAAGTGCTGGAGATTGTGTCGGGTGGGGATGTTGAATGTTACAAATAAAGTTATTATGAGTTGTTCCCATGCTTGTTGACCAAAGGTGGAGGGTACTACCAAGGGGGCATCAAAAGGGTTGATATACATTAAGGGAAGTGACCACTCTCGAGAAAAATAATGATGCACATCCTTCCCTTCTAGTAGTGCCTACTAAGTTGGTGCCATTGAATGTGTAGTCCTGACTTGACTAAACAATTGTGCAACATGTGCATTGCACAACACTATGTGGTGCATTGGAATAGGGATTGGTATGACATAGCAGAAGGAGATGGTCAATCCCATTGGGTTGATGACGTGAATATGTACTGAGTGGTTGACAACACCATGTGGCACTATAGTGTGGTCAAATATGACCACACTAGGATCCATGGTTATAGGATTCTCAAGAGAGGTGATTACTCACTAGGGTAGAAAGGGGGGAAATTTCTTGGTAAAATGTTATTGGAGTGTGATGGCCTTGCAACACATGGAAATATTGAGACGAATGAGTGGTGGTTTTATGCTAGCTTCAATATCTCCTTGTGTGAGAGGGTGAGGGAGGCCACAAGGGGACTATGGAGATTGTTGCATTGGAACCACTAAGCATGGAGAGGTGTTTGTGCCATGAGGTGGTCCCCCAAGTTTCTTTTGTACTACTAAAGCCTAATGAATGGTTGAGACACAATATCATTGTAAAGCAAGTTGATTTCGTGTTCAAGGCAAGGAAGCAAACTAGAATTAAATCTAAGGAGGAGTCCTAATTCATCCTTAGAGATGGTGCATTGCACTTGTAATTTGGTGAAGAGCTTAATTAAATATTGCATGGTTTTCCCTAGGAAGCGATGGATTTGGAGCCAACATGTCATCAAATTTCAATAGTAATCCAGTGTATAAAAATGGTCCAAATTTGACTAAGTGACTAGCGCAAAGTAGATTTTGACGAAAGACAAGAGCCATGAGACCACAAAACCTGAGTATGTGGTTATGCAAAAAATCAAGGACATGAAGGCTAAGGAGTTTTCTTATATATCTTGTGAACCTAGTTCTCTCGATCCTTTGCACATGTCTCTGAGGATGTAGACTATTTTGTGTGAGTGGGTTAAAAATGGCAAATTCCCTAGTATATTTTAGAATCTTTTGTAAATGCTCCAGTTGCCTTTATATATAAGAATTGTAATGTTGTAAAGAGAGTTAGAGTTAGAAAAAAAGTTATCATTTTTTATTTTTGTAAGTTGAGGATAAAAAGTTATCATTTTTTATTTTTGTAAGTTGAGGATCGAGTGCTCTATCATGAGTTATGTGTCAAAGTTATGTTGTAATTCTCATTTTGCTAATCGAATGGAGACCTGATCTATTTATGTGTTTGTAGTTATGTTATATCTGGATTATTTGCATGTGATTGTGCCTTATGTAAATGTTGTCGGTTCCATTAGTTTAATTGACTATGATTAAAGGATGTTTAAAGGAATGTAACCCTCACTAAATCTTTTACACTTTGCACATTAGTCATATGGAAACTATCATATGCTCCTCGAGTGAGACCTTCTTCCCCCTGGAAATTTGAATATGTAGGTGCACTCGACTAAATTAGGCCTATGTTGAACATGCTCTACATACCCCAAGTTTTTCATAGATCCAACAATGGAGTTTCGTTTCCAAGACCTTAATTGATGCAGAGTAATGAAGATGAAATGGAGGTTGGAGAAGGCCATTATTCAAGATTGGATAGAATGAAGGATTCATGACTTTGCTTGCCAATAAAGTGCATATGTCGAAGAAGATGCGGTAAGGTTTAAACATAGATAATTGTTGATTCTCTACATGAGATTTTATGAGTAGAATTTTTGGTAAATTTACATGAATCACTTGAAAATGTAAATAAGAAGAATTAATGTTGGTTCCCAAGGCTGAGAGTTGAGCAGACTACCAAGAACTTGGTGAAGATCCAATGGTATGACCACAAATTAACTTGGGAAGTTGATTTCTAGTACAAAGATGTAATAGAAGGTTATTCTTTGGACTTTGCAATTGAATTCCATTAGTGTTTGACAAAGGCATTTTATTTTTTTAAGAAAGGATCACATGAACTATCGGTTGAACAAATATTGGAGTGGATAAAGATGTTGATGGTGGAACAAGGTATCTTGCAAAGCCCCATTCAGATGGAAGCATCAACCCTACGTGGGGGTGTTATACCATATTTAGTCATCTTTCATATGAGATGGATGTGGTTGGCATTATATCACTTTTTGCATAAAAATCCTAGTAGATTTTATCTTATGTTCACTAGTTTTACACCTAAACTTGGAAAACATTTGTTAGTCTCCCTTTGCAAACTTGTGGGCGTAATCAAAATAGTACACAACATATAAATTTGCCACATAATGCACATCTATGAGTGGATATTGTGGATTTCTTACACCAGTCTAGTCATGATCTCCATCCCCAACCGAATTAACTTCATTTTCATCATATAAAAAGAAGGCAAATGGTTGGGACAAGGGACCAAGAAACACTTGTATGAAAAGTAGGCCCTAGATGCTAGAGAAATTTGTATGTAAGCCCCTATTTCCATGTTATACAATTTGTTTCATGTGGTGAACTTCCTAGTTTAGTATATAGCCCCTTCTTCGATGAGATTTATGTTTTTTTTTAGCTTACCTTACTTCTGTGATATTGTTGGCCATCAAGGTTAATAATTGGTCTAGTACGTGGAAAGGGTTGAAGGATCTTGAGCTCGGGTGAACACTACAAATATCATGTATCTCTATATTTATTGTTTGCATTGAAATAAGATATCCCTCTTCTCCCCCTCCTCCCGCACCCATCCCACCCATATTAGTGTCACTCTTAATATTGATTATCTTTTTGAGTTGAGGTTGATGTTTCTAGGATTAGTTACATATGTGAATTTTTAATTGAATTGTATTTATTCCAAAAGTGTTTGAGAAATGTTTGGGTGTATGTTTGTGTGCAGGGGTTTTGCAACAATTTTTTGATGGAGATTGGTGTGGGCCAATTTGCATAGAAAAGACGAAAACAAACTCCAAATCATGTAATTTATCTTCCAATAACTACTTTCTACTTTTGTTGTTCAATGTACATAGTTGAGGAAATTTGTAGAATTCATTATTTTCTCTCTATATGTCAATGAGGTCACAACACACTCACTAGGGATCTTTGGTTAACAAAGTGGTAAAATCTCTCTAAAAAAATTGGCAACTACACTAGGGAAGGATTCTTTGAATTCTTCCCTTATTGGTTCATTTCTTTGGGACCTAGCATTTTTAGGGGTTCTCCCTAGTCCTTATTTTTACCCTATTTTCCCTAAGAGAAACAAAGAAAAAAATATGAAGCTTGGCTTGACATTTTTTTTTAGTCTCTTATCTTTTTGGTCGTGATTGTCTTTGGTATTAGACGTGGTATGCTTGCATGTTGCTAGTGCAAGATTCACAAGCACCCTACAGAGACCACAAGTTGTTGGTTAGCAATTGGAAAGCCACTTTTGTAGTTGATAAAAAAAAATTATTAGGTTTAGAACTTCTACTTTCTAAGTCGCCCAACAAGTTTGGGCATCATTTATCTTATGTTTTGGATTGAGCATTAGGGATTTGGGTTTTTTTATATTATTGTTTTTCATTAAAAAAATATTCTATTTTTAGGCATTTGAAAGGTTGTATTGAATAACCTTTAATTTTCTTCGATTTCAAATTTCACAATATGAAATTGCATGAGTTTCTTGCATCATCATTTTAAAAAATAGACCAAAATTTCAAAACTTTGAGTTAATTAGTTTTCATTAAAAGTGAAGTGTGTGTGAGTGCATTTTGCATATTTCCTTATTTTAGTATTGGGTTTGAAAGTATCATCAATTTCATCACCATAAACCTTGAGTAACAAAATCCTAATTAAAAGAAACTTTAATCTAAAATCAATCTAGACTTTTCCTTTTTTAGAAAAATCCAATAATAGTCTAGGAAATTAGGGCCTTGGTGTAGATTTGGAGAGTCAATTCTTCAAGGCCACAAGAGATGAAATTGGGACTACTAGAGAGGGAAAAATTTATCATTAGCCAAATGCATTTTTTGGGAAATCACACCTCACACATATGTTAAGCACGAGGTTGAGCTAGGAAAGTGTAGAGATTAACCTATCTTGCTTGTTTAGTGCATTGTGTGTTATAGGGAACCTTGGAATAATTGGCAAGTCCTTGAGGTAATACCTATTCTCCAAAGTGTCGAGTGTAGGATGAATTCTTGTACTTCATACCCAACGCAAACACTTGACCCGTGAATATTCCACCTAATTGTCAATTGCGAAGTGGTAACCATAGTTGTTTTTCCTAGGATTTTACATAAGTTATTGTAAGTGGGAAGTGCTTGTGGTACTTGGGACAAACACACAACATTTTCCTTAGCTCCCTTGGAGGGTGCCCTCCTTCACGAGGGCACTTGGCCATTGGGTGATTATTCCATGAAATTTACTATAACTATCTCTCACACCTTTGATGGTTATACTTGGGACGTAATCACCCCATGTTGACTTCTGAAAGGGCCTCATCTCAACCTCTTACAAGTTGGCCTCAAGAAAAACAACACCTTGGGCTATTTTTTGAAGAAGTGGTTGTTCTTGTTGGATATCTTAAGAAGTTTGTTAGTGAATGTTGATTGATGTTCCTATGTAGGCTGCCATAGGTTCTTGGTTCTTGGTCTTGGTGGCTTTTCTATTATTTTCCAATTGTTAAGGTGGTTGAACAACATCCATGTTGATCTAGGATGAATTAGGGTCTTTCTCTTGAAACTACGAAGCCATATTCAGTAAGGCATGGGCCAGATCTCTCACAACATCATGAGGATTTTGAGGGATAAGAAGAGCCTAGGATAGCTCCAAGTAGCCCTATTGTAGATTGGTCTGGTCCAATTGACCATAATGGTTACGATTTTGGATAATTGTCTAGGGAGGAATATCGAAGGAATTTAGACTACATAAATAATATACCAAGTGGGGCTAACCCTCCTACGAACCTCAATAAATCTTCCTTAAGAGATTGAGTATATTAAATAACCTATGCAAAAAATTACCCTCCTTTCATTGATCCGTTATCACATATTAGTAATTCAGGTGACACCAATCCCTCTAAAAAATCCCACTCCTTCTATGAATAGATTTCTTATTCCTTTGTTTGATGTGGAAAATTTTATTGGACTCCATGAACAAGGGGAGGAAACCTTGTAACAATTGGTATATTCACTGGGGGCATCCCAACCCCCATTAGAATGGCAGTGAGCGAGATCAACCACTTTGTTAGTGTTCTTCTTGGTGGCACCAGTGTCACTATAGGAGCACCCATTGGTGGTGTTTATGTCTATGGTCTTCCCTACTAGGGGCATAGTCACCTCTAGAACCA
>WSFP011486504.1:0-15421 GCA_009831015.1 Picea engelmannii | reverse complement strand
TAGTCTAACTAGAAGAAGACTCCTATTTTAGCTCAACTCATATTTAGTAAGGCGTCAGTCATTAAATGAGAATATGGGGGGATAAAGAGACAACTAGGAGTGATTTAAGGAGCGCTTTTAGGAAATGTGAGGAAAATTGACTTTAATTAAAATAAAATATGGAATTACTTGTGCAATTTGGGGAGAGGGTGACACGTGTAAGGGGGAAATAATTCTAATTTATTTAATTAAAAAGAGAATTAATTGTGCAAGTGGGGATGTGTCATTAAGGAAACTCTTATAAAGAAAAAACGTCTAGAGGAAAAAAAAAAAAAAGACTGGTGATGGGAAACATTATGCTATTGAATTATTTTGACTGGTTTTACTTGTGAGAGTTGGGATACCCAGCTTGAGAGAGAGTGGTGGCTCTACGTTGCGAGGCAAGCTGGGAGCTAAAGGATTTTTGGTTTGTGTGCATGGCCCCTTTGTGGCTCGAGGGGCTAAGGGGGAAGAAGAATACCCATAGCATTGACTGCGAGGTACAGATGAAGTATCTACGATTAGCAAGCGGGAGGCTGGAAGAAGGAGTGTCGTTGTGGAAGAACAACTTCGAATTCTTCGTCTTCAACTACGGTATTTTATTTGAGAATTGTAATTGTATTGAGATTTAATATGTACAAGATTTTAGAACTTCGTTGAATCGACATTGAAATTTTAAAGTCAATTTATAAGTTCCCTGACGGATTAGTGGAATCTAAATGATTTATGGGTGCTAATAGATGTGTAGATATATAGATCGATTCAAATTTTATTGGTCGCCGCCATAGTTATGCATAGCAGAAATTTCAGTTAAATTATTTTATTGGTCAATGGAATCCCTGTATGGAATACAACCTGAGTAGGCCTAATGGTTAAGAACATGTGTTTCCTCTTAAGAGGTCACAAGTTCAAATCCAGAGGGGGGTAGGGTATGTATACCTCCATAGACTTTACTAGTCAAATCGCTGGGTGGAGGGGGGTCACTTGTACCACAAACAAGGGGGTATCATACACCAATTTGGTATGGCTTGGCCTTGACCTTAAAAATAGATTATTATTATTATTATTATATTCAATGAGTCAGAATATCGAAGGGATGCGGAAGTTCGCATGTAACTCGACTGTATTCTTATGTGTATTCCAATCATTCTAGCGATGGTGTTTTACCTTTATGATTGGATGGATACCAAACAAAAGAATTTCTCCCCCTCCATGAGTGTGTTGAGTACTGACTTATTTGACCATCCAACCCGTTTTTCTCATTTTTTTAAAAGAGATAAAAATATGCCTCTGCGATTCCTTTGTTTTCATTTGGGGTATGTAGACATGGATGGATCAGATGCTCAGGTGGTATATGAATGATTCTAAGCTTGCTAAATCGGGTGGCAACATGCTCAGTTGAGGTTTAGTCCGATTACATTATGATTAGGCGGTGGCCCCTTCCATTGAAATTCCATTTAAAATTCTTTAAAATCCTTTTGAAGGGTTACGATTCAGGTTTAGATCCTTAAATGGATTTTCGTTCCACTTGAGTTCTTAATTATTATTAATAGGACTTGAAATTTCTCGAATTATCATTGATAGATATGGATATGCAAGATAGCTCTCAGATAGCTCATATATTATTATTAAGATTGAATTTCTTACAATTTCTTACCTTAGAGAAGTAAGACTTAGCACAATGCATTTACAAACTACTTACTGTAATAGATTTAACTTATAGATTTGTATAAGATTATTAAAGTAGCTAATAAAGGAAACTAAATAATCTTGATTTATTATGGCTATGAAGTGAACACCATATAGTCTTTATTTATAGATACGAAGGAGGGTGAGATTTCTTATAAGGTATTCCATATATTGTTGATCCCTTGATTAAATTGGATATGAAAGCAAGGTAGCTTGGAGTTTTTGTATATTGTTTTAAATAAGATTTGTTTTTCCTTTAAATCTAAATGGGAATTATAAGATAGTAATTGAGTTCTTATGTATGGTTAAAATAGATTTGGACTTCGCTTAATTTAAATTGAATTGTAAGTTAGGAGATGTGCTCTTATATTGTTTAAATTGATATTGATCTTCCTTGAATTCTTACCAAAGGATTGGTAAGATAACATTGAATCCTTATATATTGTTAACCAAGGTATATCACATTGATAAGACATATAGTTGAGTTACTTAAGGGTCGTACTTATTATAGAAGTTACATCATTTGATAAGGGATGTCAACCTCTAATAAAACTGACTTGACAAGTTATTAATGATAATAATAATTAGATCTCTATCTGACACTGAGATTGCACTCATGCTCTTGTGGTTCTTATTACTTTTATGCATTTTGCTCTCACTCAATTTATCTTAGCTTTACGTGAAAAATTGACCGAGTATAGTAGATTATTCTATTACGCCTTGAAAATTTATGGATAAGTATAGTTGATATATCTAGTCTTGATTTGTGGTTTATGTTGGAATGTTCCATAGATGGTAATTGCGTCTTTTTAATTGATGTATGTAAATTGTAGATGGACTATTGTTGGAATGTTTCATAGGCGGAATTGCATCGATTAAATTGATATGCGTTATTGTAGTCGAACTGTTGTTCAAATGTTTAGTAGGTGGTAATTGCATCAATTAATTGATGTATGTTTGTAGTAGAATTTTTTGTTGTGCCATGAATAATTGATTATTAAGATTGATTGATTGATCTAGTTTGAATTATGGCTTGAGTGGTTTAGTGGGATTTAGACACTTCCTTGTTCCTCAGAACAATCACCAGTCCTAAGACCTTAAGTGGTCAAAATCAATCGGATGAATCCTGGACTTGATCATTGCTTATGTGTCTTGGAGGTCCTAACCATGCATGATAGGTTGGGTGGGTAGTTTCCTTATGATATTTGTTGATTGATTGATAATGATGTTGCTTCCAAATGGATGTGTTGAGTTTTCTTATGTAGTGATTAATATATGATGTGTCACCATTGATTATGTTGATGTGTTGATTTTGTGTCATTATTGATTAGGATGATGTGTCGTTGGTTTGGTTGTTCATTATGTGGCGACGTTCTAATTTCCTAATGCATAAAAAAAATATTTACCTATTGTACATCACAATTTTTTTCCGTAACGTAAAAGCCATTACAAATAGGCATATTAGTTAAAGAAAACTTAGGAATTATGCATAAAGTGAATGATCAACGTTCTCTAAACCAACCATGAAAAATGTTATCAAGAATCCCAATACAACTAGAAAAAACTTGCAACTAGTGCATGTGTAGATGCTTTAACTTTTATTAGCACTTTTGAAAGATATGTTAGGAAGATTAGCCCTCAAAAGAGGCTTGTCAAAATTAAGCTACATCCAAAATCTAGAGTTTCAAGCAAGCATTGAAAATATTGTCATAGATCATTATCAAATCATTAGGGAATTTTGAGGTCTAAAAAGGGCCTCCTAAGAGATATAATAAAATATTATAAGATAGTCATTTTGTGGGGGAGGTTTATTTACAACTCACTTTTTTCACTACAATCCATGTAACTATGGTTGAGTTAAATGAAAAAATGGTCTAAGAGTAAAATTAACTAGCATACCCCTAAAGAGGGGAAAGGGAACGCCGAAGTGAATAAAGGTCATTATGTTGTTGAAAGATAGGGGGAGTTTTTTATTTTAAATGGTTGGATCTCTTGAATAGAGTTTAGGAATAAGTAATTAAAAATATTTTTTGATGGGTTAAGCATCAATGAATGAATGGTGGGAGGATGTGATGGAATAGGTTATGAGATATCAAATTAGCATCAAATTAGTTTAAGGTCAATTTGGCAATGTTCCTTGATTATTAATCCAAATGAGACATATGGAAAGGTATAAAGATAATCTCTCAAGGACTATTGTAATACAAGGAAAGATAGGGTCACCATTATTCCTTGGGACATTTTTTTGGTTCACATGTACAACTCAATTGGAGGCTAGAAACTATGTGCAAGGCTAGAAATTATGTGCATGGCCTAGATATCATTCTATAAATTTTTCCATTACATTGCATGTTAAAAGGTGAGCATGAAAAATATATGTTTGAATGTAGACATTCATTTGCATAATGTTTGTTCTAGAATAAGAATTTAATTTGTCAAGGCTAGAGGTAAAGTCGTCAACTAAGTTGTTGCCTATGTTTACCATGTATAGATTATGTAGTGGAAGACAACACTTGCATATGTTATGAATGGATACAACATCAAAATTGCAAGCTAAAATGACATCAAAACTATATTCTTATTACCAAATTTACTCAAAAGCGAAAATAACCCCAATTTGGAAAAAATAAAAATCAAATTAATAATATTATTTTTCATTCTATCTTTGATGACATAGATACTAATTAACTACATTTTTTACTATTAAATCAAGTTATCTCGCTTTCAAATTCAAGGATAGAGAAATATCTCTTCCAAAAAGTATAGGTGAAGTAGCTTCAACAATAGTTTACGACAATGAATTAACGTTTTTTATGACTAAATCAAGCTATATTGCTTTCAAATTCAAGGATAGATAAATATCTCTTCCAAAAGCACAAGTGAAGTGGTCTCAATGTATAGTTTAGGACAATGAATTAGAAAATTAGTTGCTCCTTCTACGATTTAAGAGTTATATAAAATGACGAAACCAAATTGTCCATTGTTCTTGATGAAGTTGATACATTTTTCTTAGGGCCAACAATGAAAGGGAATTTCTCAACATTGTTCTTAATTGGGAGAAAGGTTTCAAAACTAACTACGATTGTTGTGGTACATATCAAAGAGACATAGGGAGAGAGTGAGGGTATCAAAGTGAATATGTAAATTTCAACCACCAAATGCATGTGGCACGACGACCACAACCTACCTCTTCATACTCTTTGAATTAATGAAGATAGATAGGTTTAGCTTTAAATTCATGGAAAATGACAATTTTATTCCCATTATTTCAATATCTCGATATTATTATGGATTACTCTTGCCTAATTGAGTGTTCTTAGATTCATACTTTATATAATGGAAGTACAAGTACCATAATTTTTTTTTGTGAGTTTCTTGTTAAAAGATAATCATACCATGAAAACTTCTTATCTCATTGATGCTATGTAATGCTGACATCTCAAGTATTGGCCTTTCTTTATTTATATTCTTATTTCAACACAACAAACCCCAAACACATTAACTATAATGAAAGTACAAGTACCACTATTTTTTTTATGAATTTCTTGTTAAAAGATAGTCATACCATGAAAGCTTCTTATCTCACTAATGTTATATAATGCCAACATCTCAAGAATTGTCCTTGCCTTACGTGTATTCTTCTTTAAACATAACAAACCCTAAATATATTAACTATAATGGAAGTACAACTAACACTAATTTTTTTATGAATTTATTGTTAAAATATAGTCATACCATGAAAACTTCTCATCCCACTAATGTTATGTAATGCACACATCTCAAGAATTGGCCTTGCCTTCTTTGTATTATTCTTTCAACATAACATAACAATGGTAGGATTGGAAATGGTCATAAGGGATGTCAAAAAGGGGTAAAAGATAAGGACAAAAATATGGCATTTCTAGTGGCCAACATCTCCCCTCAACCCAAGGCGTTGCATGTCCTCATGCAACCACTGAGATCAATCATAATCAAAATCATCATATGAGTGTTTCTAGTGAAAGTTGCTAAGACTATAGTCAGAGTGTCCCTCTCCCCTGGTTGGGTAGTAACATGCATTATATTCAATTTCCTTCCAACAGTGGGCTTCCACTCCAAGTTCCAATATGTAGTAAAACTAATATTTTGGTGAAGGCAGCCATATAAAAGGGTAGTTATGATCCACCTCGGTCCACAATTTTCTGATACACTTGAAATATATGTCTACTCGTTGCAATGTTATGCCAATATTAGAAGGATTATAATCACTTATGATTTAAGATTAAGACAAGATGTAATTTTTTACTTTTATTCCATTTTCAAGCACAAAAAGTTAACATTCTTTACCAATAGAACAAGTGTAATGATAGTGGACACTATACTACAACATAATCTATAAAGTTAATCATGCATAATCTCCTGTGATCATTTAAAGTTAATCCTGCTTAATTTCCTATGATCATTTAATTTTAGAAAAATATGTCCAAATCAACCTTGTAAACTAAAGTTAATTTTCTCCTAAAACATGTAATTAGAGATTTGTAGGTATGGATTGAATCATTAAATTCCCAAATCCTAAAATGCATTTGAAGAGAGAAATCTCATATCAATCTCAACGGATGGTCTGAATGAACAATGAATTTACTTACATATCGAGTTAGTAAACTTGATTTCTCTAACCCACCCATCAACATATAACTTTTATACTCTATAGCTCTAGCTCTTACCATACATGCATCACTATAGAGCAAAATGGGTAAAATAAAGCTATTATACTATACATATATTGATTACAATGAAATGCACAACCAACTGCTTCCATTGAATAACATATGACCCCCTCTTCCATCACAATAGGAGAATATAAAGATCTTGTTGCAAGCTCAATTCATCGAGGTTGTCGCTGAGATTATAATCACGAGGAGGTTGCATTCTGGCCCGCATTAACACGAACACAAAACAAGAGAGTGTGGTATGAATTGGTGTAGTCCTAATGGTGTGCAAGAGTCGTCTGAAGTAAGAATAATATTGCACAACCATGGTGCATAGAACTGTTAAGCACTTGGATAAAGAAATCCAGAGCATAAGTGGAAGGACAAATTCGAGTAAATGACATTGTCTAACTATTCTACATTTTTGTGCTTCTCATTGGAATCTAGCAACATAAATCCTTATGAAATCACAACTTTTTGATGTTTAAATTTCATTTTTGAATGCAAAAATGGAGTAAGCACGCTAAAAAAACCCTGGAGCACTCGGATAATATAGATTTAACCACTCAAATATGTAGATCAAGCAATATCTAGTCGGATTTTAGGGAAAATATCTCCAGAAAATATAAAATGTAGGACATTTACACTACATATTGAGTAAAGTAAATATAAAAAAGATCGAAGGAATATTGGAAACCGAAAAAACAACAACCTTCTACCAAGGGAGGACGATGGACACAATTGCTCATTAATTAGTGTTTATTGGATTTGCAGGGTTAAATTTAAAACACACATAATTGCAAGGATAAGCCTATAGGATGTCCATAAAGGTTTAGGCGGGTAATTTATAGGAAGGAGAAAAAAGCGAGGAGAAGCCTGAAGGATGTCCATAAAGGTCAGGGTAGCTAATTTCCAGGAAGGAGCAAAAGGTGGTTGTTGACAGATTCAATATTTCATTATAGGTTTTCAAGAGGGGTTTTATATGGATGGAAGGAGTCCGTAAGCAATTGAGTGGCACATAAGTAGATGCTTGTGGAAAACACTGTATCATATGGCGATGTCGTACTCATTTTTGTCACATAGAGATCGGATTTTGATCCTTATCACTCCAAAGAACAAGAAGTTTAGTATGTCAAGGTTGTGCCAATGAACTTATTCAACAAAGTTAGTACACCAAGGTTGTGCCACTAAACATTTTAACTATGTCTGAGTCATAAAGTTGGAATGCAAGACAAGGAAATTCCATGCATTTTGGACATAGTGCATTTGCCACTCTGATCCACATTGAAGGTCAACAACTACAGTGTGCATTCCAAATCAATGATATTGCACTAATCGACTCCTTTGTTACAGACAACCAAATTTGTGTGCCCATACTTCAACAATTGTCTAACACTTATAAACTTGGTCATAAAAACTGTTACAGGACACCACCAAACACAACACATATGACTGCTTATTATCATGTTTATCATCGTATTTGACTACTTATTATCATGTTTATCATTACATGAATGAGAGGATATTTTTAAACACATACAAACCAACTCAACACGTCCCATAGGCCACACAACATGTGGAGGAGGATAATGAATCTGCCACGTGTCAACTGCAATATCGTTGTCTGGGAAACAATTTAGTCTCCTCAGCGATGTACACACATTGATGGACGTTACCAACAAGACTTTTGTCAATACAAATCCAACCATAATGCTTTCGGTCCATGAATTCAAAGGTATTAAACATAAAAAATTGCTTTCACGGGATTGCAATGGCAGGTATGTTTACATGTACAATTTTCCCTCCAAATTCAACAAACTTGCTAGAATTTGAGAGAATGCCATAATTTGAGCATGGGACAGATATGAGTTTGCATATTCCCAATTTAGGGCTCGACCATGCATTATTACAGTGGGGGGAGGAGCTTGGAGGCCTTAAGGAAAACACTCAAGATGTAGGATCATCATGGTATGCAAGCTTCGACATGTCCATGCAAGCCACAAATCACAATTTGACGGAAAGGGACCGTGCCGGGATCCAACTAGTGAAGTTTCTAAAAAACAAATCGCAGTGGAAGAAAAGAGGTGGCATAGATCATTTCATGGTGATGGGACATATTTCTTGCGATTTTGTGAGAGAGAAAAATAGCCCGAAAGCATGGGACAATAAGCCTCTACTTCTCTGAAATGTTAATAACATTTCCAGTCTTGTGATCAAAGCCCACCCGTGGCACAAGAATCAACACGTAACCCCATATTCTTCATATTTCCATCCTCGAAGGCAGACAAAGATAGAGCAATGGAAAGAGATAATTAGATTGAAGATGAGACAAATCCTCTTCTCCTTGGCAGGTGCCCCTCGGCTCAGACTCAATAAGGCACCAATCAGAGGCCACGTCTTCGAGCAATGCTCCTCATCTCCACACTGTAGGATGTTGAGATTCCATGTAGGGTTGCGCATCTGCCACGACCCCAACGAAGTGATGAGACTCTTCACTGAGTATGTGTTCTTCTTGCAACCCCAGGGTATTCATTCATTAGACATTCTATTTCAATCGACGTTCTATTTTTGACTCCATGTCTGTTGGTTGCAACCCATTTTTTTTCATAGAGCGGCCGGCTTACACATAGTACAAATGGTATTTTCCCCAGAATCAAAGCTCATATTCAGTTTATATTTGACAAGAGAGCCTGAACGCGTTGAAAATCTGAGCATTGATCAACCTCTTACTGATCTTGAGTGCGGAGCACGCAAATAAATCCGACCTTGAGTGTCGATCATGTAAAAAACATGTGTTGAGACAGAGCACGTTCTAAATATCGAACATGTGTCAATTTGCGAATGGGAAGTGACAGACGACGAAGGTTTGGAGGAGAACCTCCCCTTAAAAAATGCCTTCGGCGTAATAAAAAATAATATATTGATGTGATTAAAAAGAAAATATGTGATTATAAATAAAATGAATTTTACAAAAAAGTCATTGTCCTCAAACAACTAAAGCCTTTATCCTTTGTCCTTCAATAATTTAAAATAAAATATAAATAAAAATTTATGACTTCTCAATTATATAATTTATTGTTAATTAAAATCTAAATCACTTAAAACATATAGTAATATATAACTAAGAAACATAATATTGTCCATTGGATGTAGCTTGGGTGGTTGGGAGAAACGGTTGTTATCCTACCCACCCAAGTTCAATTCCTTGTAAGTGACATGTGATGCCCTTAATGGGTCTATAAGATACTCTTGTTGTTGAGTATGTTGCTCCTGTTCTTGAGCAATTGATATCACACTAATCCTGACCTCCCCATGTTCTCTCACGAATTTTAGGGGGGTTTTTGTAAACATAACAAGCTAATGTTCTTCGGTTCCATTAAAAAAAACAAAAAAACATTAATATATATATATATATATACTTTACACTTGAACCAAACCAATGTTGACATGAGTACTTTACCAACTCATTTTAAATTCAATTTATTTTATTATATTTTTAAATTAAAATTCAGAATATAAAATATGTATTATATGAATGAATATGAATACTTTATATATATATATATTCAAAAGTAAAGTATTTGAAGAGTACTTTACTTTATGGATATTTTTATATCATATTCAAAATTGATTGGGAATATTTATATCATACTCAAAATTGATTTGTGAGTATTTTTTTCATTATGGTTACTTTTTTCAAAGCATTTCCATAGTTAACTATGATTTTCCATCCACCATTGAAAATGTGACAACTCACCATCTTTAACTCAAACAATGTCGAGTCATCCCCAGGGGATGATGTCATCTTTTGAATTGTGATTGGTTCTTATAAAGTTGATTTTGGTGGTACATTTTTTGTTTTGAGGCCCTTTTTTAACCTCAAAATTCCCATTTTTTGGCATTGTTTGAGGTCACAATGCCAATAAATTTACTTGTTGAACAAGATATAAAAATTGATAAATTTGATCATATTTCAATATCTTTATGAATAGAAGGTTTTGTAAAGATGCCTTTCAAATTATTCATGATGGTGGTGATGAAGTCAAAACCTAAGTATTAGATAAAAAATGTTAAGAGATTGGACTCTTATATTCCTACCACCAAACCTCCTTTTAACATGCCAACCTCTTGCTTAAACTTGTCGTAGATTGAAAATAAAGCCTATCTTAAAAATTATGTAATTGAAGTAATGGAAACAATTTACATCATGGATTAATAAGATCTTAGACCTCTAAAGAGGTTGAAGAACATTTAGGATGATTTTCTCACTTTCCCTTATAGTCAAGGAGAAAAGAAAAACATGAACATGCATCCAAGGATAATAAATGACTTTTAGGTTCACAAGCATCTAACGATGTAGTCATAGTACATAGCCCAATTGGTGCTTCCATGACAATAAGTGGTCATCAATTTATTTGATGATGGATGCATATGAAATGAGTGGATGAATTTATATATTATGCAATATTACTAATGAATTGCTAACTGTGACATGAAAGAATTACATGTTTATGGACTCTCAGAGTGAGTTAAGATACCTAGACCCAAGATGGGGTCAAGAGGTTGGTTGTCTCAATATAGATGTTATGTAATTATGATTTATATTGGTTATTGGATCGTTCTATTTTATGTGTGCGGGGACAAGGGATAACATTGCTAATTAAATTGACATATGGATAAATGTTGTATGAAGGAGGTGTGACAAGTGTAATATTGGGAGAGGGGGGATATTGTTCCTACCTAATAGCATCTATGTTTGTGTACTAGGGTTGGAGAAGAGGTATGCTCACCTAGGAGGTTACATGTTGTCGTGACGATAGATTGTGGATTCATTTGATCATGAGGTTTAACTCAAGGGGATGCATTAAGGATGCAAAGGCCTTGTTCCTCAATGGGCATGAGTCTCTCACCGATAGTATATAATATTGAGTTGACAAGGACTCGCTAATGTTATATCGGTTCCCCTTCCATGAAAATATGTGTACATGGGTTGGAGCGGCCATGGACTCACCCTTGGTACTAGTTGAGATTCACTATTCCCAAATAAAATTAACCTTCATATTCATAACATTTATAAATGATATTATTATAAGAATAGAAGTGCATTCATAAAATTATTGCTCATATATGTAGAATGCATTCATTTAAATATAGGGGACACATGGACAAAATAGATTTGATTTTACTTTGTAATTAGAAAGTGGTAAATATGTGTTAGGAACATATAAGTAATAAGAATCATTCACTTTCTCATTTGTAAACTTCTATTTAATTAAAAGGGTAATATTACATGCATACACAGAAACTTGTGAGTTTTAAAAAGACAATAAGCAAAGTGGGTGAGAAAAATGAGGAAAGTAGCTAGAAGACGAGTGAACATGCATATTAGTTAATGAAAAATTAGGAATTATGCATAAAGTGAATGATCGACATACTTTGTACTTTCCATGAAATATGTTCTCAAGAATCCCAATACAACTAGAAAAGACTCGCAACTAGTGCAGGTGTAGACGCTTCAACTTTGATTAGTGCTTTTGAAAGATATATTAGGCATACTCGCCCTTAAAAGAAGGTTTCCGGAATTAATTTACACTAAAGTATAGAGTTCGGGAAAGCACTGAAAAATACTCTCATATCTCATTATCAAATCAACATTGCCAAGAAATTCACATGTAGAGTGATCTATAGAAACTAAGAAATTAGATTGTATTTCAATATCTTGATAAATAGAAGGCTTTGTAAAGATGCCTTTCAAATTGTTCTTGATGTTGATGATGAAGTCAAAACCTAAGTATTCGATGAAAAATGTTAAAAGATTGGACTCTCATATTCATACCACCCAACCTCTTTTTGACATACTAATCTCTTGCTTGAACTTGATGTAGATAGATAATAAGGCATATCTTCAAACTTCTATAATTGAAATAATGAGAAATGTTTACAACACAGATTACGAAGATCTCAATCTTACAAAGAGTTTGAAGAACATTTAGGACAATTTTCTCACTTTCCCTTAGAATCAAGGAGAAAAGAAAAACATGAACATGCATCCAAGGATAATAAATGATTTTTAGGTTCACAACCATCTAATAGTGTAATTGTAGTACATAGCCTAACTGATGTTTCCATGAAAATACTTGACCATCATTATATTTCCTTGAATTATAAAGATCTAAGCACAACATCCCCTCTCAAGGATTCAACTTTTGATATTCCTAAGTAATATTAAGATTTTCCTTAAAAGTAAAATTTGACATTCATTGTAGGAATCTCAAGGCCAAATCGAAGTTAAAGTGGTTATTGTAGCATACAAAAATCACCACATAGTCCTATATTCAACTCATATTTTTCTTAAGAGGTTACCATTGTGTTGAAAATAACTATACACATTGAACTTTTTATGAAACTTGTTTTTAGATATCCTTGCTAATAACCATAGGCTATGGATGCTTAGATGCCCAAAGAAAAGTCACTATATCAAAACCATCTTTGCACCAAGAGAAGTGAGGTGAAATATAAAGATGAGTTTGGATGACATATGTAACATTCACGTGTAAGTATTATAATATGAAAACAAAGAAAGAAAATTTGAAGTCTATAATACAAAAGAAAACAAATGTGGAACCTTGATATACAAATTTATATATAATAATAAAATAAAATAACATAGATCCATCCTAACTCTAGATCTTTTAAGCATCAAGGTTATGCCTTGATTTATTTTTTATCCCTTTTGGTGCTTACTAAATTTGGGGTTAAGATAAATACATGCTCGTTGGGACAACTAAAAAGACTTGGAGCATATCATTTTTGTATTAAACAACCTTCTTTTGAATTGAAGAACTGATGTGATATTATTGAATTTTTCTTTCAATTTTGTTTCGAATCCTACATTTAAAGTAGTAGTATAAACTTTGTAAGGGAACAAGGATTAATCTCTATTTTTTTTGTCATTTTCATGTTTTCTAGGAAGCATAGCCTCATATATAAAGAGAAGTATAGTAAATAACAAATTGGCTAGGTATTGAACATGTGTTCTAAAACACAAGAACATAGAATTAACAAAGAACATGTAGCATGAAAAGTAAAAATTCACTTCTTATGTGATTGAGCTCTTGCATATTGTGAATTGTAAATGAACTTTCCCATAGTTGAATTTAAACATTGTATCTTTAAATCCAATAAGAAATGGATTGAGATATCATTTAAATCCAATAAGTAGAGGATAGAGATAACCGTCACTTGTTTATGTTTATTCATTTGGGAAGGATCTTATCTTGTATTTAGAAGTGAAGAAATTGCCTACAACATTAACAAGAGGAGATGACATGATAGAGTGGCCCATAAAGGAGTATCTAACCTTTATAGCATGAAACCAAACTCACAAAGCTATTAGTAGATTAAGCGAAGCATGGAGGTAGCCTTTCTTATTATTATTAGTCCCCCTTAGGGCAGTGACTTATAGTAATCGATTTTCCATCTTTTATTATTTTGGCACATAAACCAAAATTTTTAATCCAAAGTTTTATTTTTATATTTTTTCCACTACTTTTTCTTCACCTATAAATCACTCAGGATACCTTTTTGAACCAATGAGAAATTTTGATGCTTTATTTGGCCTCATATTGAGGCAAAACATGAGGCATTTCATTTAAAACTTAGAAAATGCCTATATAACATCTCTTCAGTTGGATTAATGCTAGCCATAATGTTAGCATTACTTTGTAGCATTAAATGTTTGTCTTCTATATATACTAAGTTTTTCGAAACTACTTTGGAGGCACCCTATGTATACCTAAGTTTTTTTAGATTTCCATGAAGACACCATATGGAGTGCATGCAAGGATCCCTGTAAGTGTTTTGTATTGAGTCACCATGGTATTTCAGTCTTTTAAGTACAAATGCAGTACCTTGTTTTCCCTGTCTCTCGCTCACCCGAGTGGAAGAGGGGTTGTTGCTAGCTCAAGTGAAGGAAGAAGTGATTGTGTGAAAGAATTCCATGGATGACATCTTCCATATTAGGTCGTGTGCCCTTCTTCGTGTAGACTCTGTTGATTAAGGTTGGTTGTCATTGATGTCAACCCTTGAAGAAAGCCTCACATCACAAAGGTTTGGGTAATGGACCCAAGATTGTTTGATGTAAATATGACTCATTATTGTCTTGTCATGGTTGATAAGAAGTAAAGATGGATGGACTCCAAAGTGGTCCCCTTATGGTGAAATCCCTCACGGGAAGACGCTTTGCGGAGTAAGAGAACCCATGCTTAATTGTGGAATAATGAGATGAAGGACAATGAATTTGTTAGGTAAACTATCCTACATGGATAGTTCTTGTCATTCCATTTCCAGTGGTATGTGGAAAGTCACATAACTCCTCACGGTTAGAGAGTTATGGCTATGAGAAGTTGGAGACCCCAAGTTTGGGTAATGGACCCAAGTTTGTTTGATGGATAACGGTATGAGTTATGATATATTTTCAGATAATACTATTCTATATGGATGGTACATGTCATTCCATTTCTGGTGGTATGTGGAACGTCACATAAATCCTCACGGTTTGAGAGTTATGGCCTTACGAAGTTGGAGGACCCTCATATGTCATCTAGAAGCCCCAAAAGGTCAAAATAGTCAAAGTGGTTTCAGAGATTTCAAAAGGTAAATAATAAAGTGAAGTAATGAGTGTATTACAATTCAAAGTGAATACAAAATAAATTATTTCAATAATAAATCTAATGGAGAAATTAGAAGTGGGTTAACCCTAAAATAAGGAAAGTGTGGCCAAGTGACTTAGAAGATGTTTTTAAGGAAGCTACTTGGAGAGTATAAATAAGAGGAAAGACTCTCTCATTTTAATCACACTTGAGCATATAGAATATATAAAGGTGTCTGAGGTAACCAAGGATATATAAGCCGAAATTCTGAGGGAAGGTGAAGAAAAGAAGGCCGAAATGCAAGGAAGGATAAATTCTTTTGATGGTGCTTTCTAAGGTATGTTATTTACAGGTCATCTCACCATTTTCGCT
>WSFP011486493.1:0-15422 GCA_009831015.1 Picea engelmannii | reverse complement strand
ATAGGAATGCGCTAAATAATGAATAATTTGTGGTTTAGAGTCGTGGCCACATGGAAAGTGGCTTGAAGGAAGCGCCTACGCAGAATTGAATTTTGTATTAGCTAAAGGATAACATGGAAGTATTATATGAGGGAGAATGATATAATTTTCTTCACGAATTGAGAAGAAAAAGGAAAGTAGCATTGCTTGACAATTATTTTTGTTTATAATAACCCTAACAAAATGGTTACTTGCACATTTTCCAGAATTAGGAGATGTAAACATATTAGTTCAGTATAAGAATTTGTGTTCGGGAAATGGAAGAAGGTGAGGGAGCCTCCAACCTTGATAAAGAGGCCAAAGGTCAGAATATCATTGTTGGTAATGATGAGATAGAATCCAACAGACAGAAGGGAAGGGGAGAGAAAGAAACATTGATAGAGATTGTGAGGAGCCTGCAAATATAAGTGCATAGTTACAAAGTAGATAATGAGAGGTTGTTGAGAAAAAAAAATCAGTTAAATCCTCAAGTGATGCAAATCTTAAATCAGTTGCAGAGGAAAACAAAGAGGGGGTCAAACTCAAAACAAGAGGAAGAAGGCAGGTATCATGAAGGAAGAGATAACCACATGAAAGTTGGTTATTCAAGAAGTGCTAGCATAACTCATATAAACCACTCACCTCCTTGCTTGGAAAGAAGGTATTATGCATCTGAAGATGCCATAAGTAGTCCAGAGGTATCTCCTGTTAGGCACCAAAGAAGAAGTCATGAATTGGACAATTTGCAAGGAGAGATGAGGAAGATTATGCCACCATCCTTTGATGGTGAAAGAGAAAGGAAAGATGATGTTGAAGAATGGTTTCTTGGACTCAGGAGGTATTTTCAATTGCATAACTACTCATCAAACCTAGAATCCATAATTTCCACATACAATTTACAAGGGAAAACTGCAATGTGGTGTGACCAGCTGAAGCAAGTTGAGCACATTAATGAGAACGGGATCACTTTGAAGCAGTTAAAGAAGTATTTTAAGGAGTACCTTTTGGAGAATTTCTATGACAAGAAAATGTAGGAGTTATTTGAACTCAGGCTAGGAAGCATGACCATGGTAGAGTATGAGAAGAAGTTCTTGGGTTTGCTAAAGTATGTGGGGTTTATAAAAGATGAGAAGGTGAAAGTACAAAGGTTTTTTAGTGGACTGCCATCCTTTTAAAAAGAAAAGATTCAATATGTTGAAACTAAGTCTTTGACTAAGACCATTAGGAAGGATAAGTACATGTATGAGCAAGGAAAGGGAAGAGAATATTTGCAGAAATATTGGAAGGATAAGAAGAAGGAGAAATATGATCATAGGAAGAAGGGATTCAAATCTCCTTTCAATAGAAATGAGCCTAATAAAAATCATCAAGACCAGTATGCTAAGGATGAATCCAAGAGAGAAGACTCATTGGGAAAAAGGGGAAGACCAGTAATCCAATGTTGGGGATGCAAAGAAGATCACATGTATATGGATTTCCCACACAGAAAGGGTAAAGTGAAGACCATGCACAACATTCAAGAGGATACAATAGAAAAAGATATGGGAAGGATTTATGCATCCTTAGATGATCGAAAAGTAGAGTACCAATCCAATATGATTGAGGTGGAAGGTAAGATCATAAATAAACCTGTTTCTATTTTAATTGATTCAGGAGAAAGTCATTGTTACATTGATCCGAAAATAGTGGATAGATTACACTTGGAGAAAAGTAAGCTTGGAAAATCAAGTTTGGTTCAGCTAGCCACTGGAACCAAAAGGATAATCCATGATATGGTAAGAAGTTGTTTCATAAGTCTTAATGGTGTGAATACTAGTGCTGATCTAAATATAATACCATTGGGGTCTTATGATATTCTAATTGGAATGGATTGGTTAGACAAGCATCATGTTGTCCTATACTATCACAGCAAGACATTTACATGTCTTGATGGATATGGAAAATAGAGAACTGCGAAAGGAGTTCCAAGACCCATCTCTATAAGAGAGATTTCAAATTGACAATTGAAGAGATGTTTTAGAAAAGGATGTCAATTGTATGCATCCCATGTGGAGGAGCCAGAAAATACAAAGGAGCCAATCCTTGAAGATTTTTCGGTTCTACAAGAATTTGAAGATGTATTCCAAGAAATACCAGGGTTGCCACCAAAAATAGAGATATATTTATCTATTGAATTAGTGCTAGGATCTACCCCGTTATCAAAAACACCTTACATAATGAGTACCCCAGAATTAAAAGAACTACAAATGTAGTTGGAAGAATTGTTGAAGAAAGGGTACATACTTCCAAGTGTTTCACCTTGGAGAGCACCAATACTCTTTGTCAAAAAGAAAGATGGAACTTTGAGGCTGTGTATTGAATTTTGATAGATGAATAAATCCACTGTGAAGAACAAGTATCCTCTACCCAGAATTGATGACTTCTTTGATCAGCTAAGAGGAGAAAAGATATTTTCAAATATAGACTTGAGATCATGATACCATCATGTAAGAAACAAAGAAGAAGACATCCATAAGACAACCTTCATAACCATGTATGGGCATTATGAATTGGTAGTGGTGTCATTTGGACTGACCAATGCACCAACTATCTTTATGTTCTTAATGAATGGCATATTTAGAGATTATTTGGATAAGTTTGTCATAGTATTCTTGGATGTCATACTTGTCTATTCTAAGTCTGAAGAAGAGCATGAAAATCACCTAAGACTGGTATTGCAAGTGCTGAGAGAACATCAATTGTATTCCAAGATTAGTAAGTGTTATTTATACCAAGAATATATCCACTACTTGGGACACATTATTTCATAACAAGGTATAGCAGTGGATCCAAAGAATATTGAAACCATTAGAGGATGGCCAACACCCAGGGATGTTTCATAAGTCAGATATTTTATGGGGTTAGTTGGTTACTACAAAATATTTATAACATGGTTCTCTAAGATTTCTCATCCCATCACATCTTTGAAAAAGAAGGGAATTAAATTTGAATGGACATCTGAGTGTGAAGAGAACTTTAATTTGTTGAAGTTATTACTTACTAGTGTGCCTATTTTAAAGATTGTTGACCCAAATAAAATTTGTGTGGTATGTACAGATGCATGTAAGGAAGGAATTGGTGGAGTCCTCGCTCAAAATGGACATGTCATTGGTTATGAGTCTAGAAAGCTTGAGGAAAATGAGAGGAACCATGCCACACATGAATTAGAGCTTGATTTCAATGTTCACACATTGAATATGTGGAGGTATTATCTCATGGGAAAGAGATTTGAATTAAGAATAGACCAAAATGGTCTGAAGTATCTTTTTGAACAACCAACTTTGAATGTCAGGAAAACAAGATGGATGGAATTTTTAAGTGAATACGACTTTGATATCAAGCATATCAAAGGAAAAGAAAATAAAGTTGTCGATGCACTTAGTAGAAGAGTACATCTCATGCATGCTACAGCTGTCAGTATGCATCAGTCAGACTTGAAGAGTAGATTTTTAGATGTTGTTGTTACAGATCAACATTACCTACAGATAAAAGAAATCTTACAACAAGAAAATGTACAACAAAAAATTAAATATTATGAGATGAAGGAAGATGGATTACTTATGCATAAAAATAGAATTTGTGTTCCTAGTTCCAGAGAACTTAGGAATTTGGTATTAAAAGAAATGCATAATGTTCCATATGTTGTACATTTTTGTTACCAAAAAACAATTGCAGCAGTAAGAACCTAGTTCTTTTGGCCAGGAATGAAAAAGGATGGTATTGATTACATCACCAGATGTATAATGTCAGAGAGTGAAGGATGAGCATAGGCACCCAACGGGTTTGCCACATCCATTACCAATTCTAGAGAAGAAAGGAAGTGATAACCATTGATTTTATAACCCAATTTCCCAAGACAACATGATTCAATCATGGTAGTGGTTGATGAATTGACAAAGGCTACTCATTTTGTTCCTATAAAAACAAATCATAAAACAACTAATATTGCATAAATTTACATTAAAGAGATTGCTAGGTCGCATGGGATACCTAGGAAAATTGTCTCAAATAGAGACACAAAGTTTAATTCAAATTTATGGAGGGGATTGTTTAAATGATTTGTTACAAATATGAACTTTAGCACAACATACCATCCCCAGTCAGATGGGCAGACGAAGAGGGTCAACCGAGTAATTGAAGACATGTTGAGAATGTATGTGATGGATAATCCATATAAGTGGGAAGATTACTTGCACTAGGTTGAGTTTGCCTATAATAACAGGTATCGAACTTCATTGAAAATGATCCCATTTGAAGCCTTGTATGGTAGGAAATGAAATACTCTAGTGAGATAGGACAACCCAACAGATATAGTGTTACTTGGAATAGAGATGCTAAAGGATATGGAAGACCATATGGTTAAGATTAAGTAGAATTTAAAGGAAACTCACGATAGACAAAATATCTATGCAGATAAGAACAAAACAACTAGATAATTTACCATAGGGGAGCATGTGTTTTTTAAAAGTGAATCCCAAGAAGAGATATTTGAAGTTGGGTAGTTATACAAAGCTGGAAACCAAATTATGTGTTCCATTTGAGATATTGGACAAAATAGGGCCAATTGCATACATTCTTGGATTGCCTGCTTCCAGGAATGTGCATAATGTATTTCATGTCTCTTTGATAAAAAAAAAAAATATGTACATGATCTTAACCATGTTATTGATTGACATCTGAATCAGGTAGACAGAGGGAGACTTTCAGGTCCAACCAGTGTGAATATTGGATAGAAAAGTCAAAATGCTCTAGAATTGAGTTATAGAGATGGTAAAAGTCCAGTGGACCTGCTACGGTCCTGAAGATGCTACTTGGGAGCATGAAGATGCCATGTGGGAAGAGTACCCACAACTTTTTGAATAAATATTGGAATTTTGATTCCTGTTTTGTATAGGCACTGAGGACAGTGCCAAAATAAGGGAGAGGGGATGTAACACCCCAGGTTTTGAGCCCCATATTAAATAATGTATTTTGTTAATTGATGAGAGGCCAGAGTGCCCAAACAATTAAAAGAGGCCAGTGTGGCTAAGAAATGTAATGTTTTGATCATTAATATTAATAAATACATCACTAACTGCTAGACGAACAAGGACAAGAGTTATAGGGGGCTACGGGGCTATAATTCCACAAGAGAGGGGGCTTGAGGGGATAAGTATTTATTTTATATTTTTAATTACATGTTTTTTTTAATGGATAATATCAGTTACACGAGCTTCTTGGGGGAAGGCCATGAGGTTCTTGATTCCCAAGATTTACAAAAACCCATATTTGGTCTGGAGTGGGGGTTCTCTTCTTCTGTTGTCATTCGCTTCTTCTTTCATGGATTTGCTCATTCACTCAGTTGCTCATTGTTCAAACCTTTTGTTGGGATTTCACTCCATTCATTCTTTCACCCCACTCGGTTTTACTCATTCATGTCTTGGATTGGGAAAGAAAAACGAATTGTTGGAGAGGATCCATGGTTGTTGGTTGTATAGACTGCTGGTGTATTCCAACCATGAATCAAGACCTACATGTCTGAGATTCTTTGGGTCTATGCTCAGTTTTTCTCATAGCTGAGAGTCTCGGCATGGAGATTATGGACCAGTTGCACTGGATCCATGGAAGGAGATGGAAAACCTAAGGGAATGTGTGGTAGAGAAGGGGGTCCATTCTCTTGGGTTGTGCGGGATGGGTAGACAAGAGCTGGTGTACTTTGGATTTTTGTAGGTGTTGAGAAGATTGTAAGATATTGAGTGTTGACTGGTTTGGGAAGTCGAGTGACACTTTGGAACCATCCTTTTGGATTCATATCCCTGGATTAGGGGTGACATTTTTTTTGAGACTTGGAACAACAATGTCTATAGTTGGGTGAAACTTCCTTGGCCTGCAGCGAATTGGTGACTCGTTTTATAAAAGACAAGTGCTCTCTGTTATGGTTCTATTTACTTGTGTATATATTCCATTGTGTATTTGTTTACCTATCAATCTCGTATCCATAGTATGCATGCTTGTTGGTTACTATTGTGCATGTCATATGGTTCATTTATTTTATGCATGTTTATTAATTTTAAATGTATCAGTAAGAGAAAGAAGTCTGGGAGCGGGCTTGGAGTAGCGTGGCCAGCCTTCAGTGGCTAGTACATTACTAAAAGTGGCGTAGCCTAACTTGGGGTGGATGGGTAGGTTACATTCCCTCTCATCATCACTCCATTCATCCTACCACCATATTATTGTATGCACCATTTTATGTGTCACTTAGTGAAAGTTTCCCAAAAAATCTTAGACACCTTGTCTCTATGAATCCCCACTTGATTTCATGTGTTATGAGCATTGTCAATTCTTATCAACATGGAAAATGACACCTTCACTAGGATCAAAATATTCCAACCTACTTGTTCAAAAAATAATTACATTGGGATCATATCCAACATCTACCTTGGCCACACAATAACATGTCTTCTTGATTTATTATGCATCATTTTCATTAATGTTGCATCCTTTTAGCATCTTCACAAGTATTTTAGCATCCACATTAGTGTCTTTGTAGCATCTCATTTCGGTCCTAAGAATGTGTTTATTGTCTATTGAATGTCCTTGAGGTCATATTTGGCATCATAATTCCATATTACTAGGGATTTTATGCTCACGAGTTGTAACTCACCATAAAAATATAACTGGGTCTCGGAATGGATGAAACGTTAGTCACATTCGACTCGGAGCACCATATTACATCTCGGGGAACCTATCCTATATGATTATGTTTCCTAGAAAATAGTTTTTTCAAGGATCTCCAAAACTAGGGTTTTTCTCAGTAAGGGACAATGCATTTTCTGAACTAAGGGTCGATTTTTAAAAAATTGTGTCGGATGATTGTGAGTAGCGTGGTCATGTGGGCTTTGGTCAAACAAAATTGTAGGATCTTATGGAACTAAATTAGGATGCTTAGTTTGGATTTTATGCCCCCATACCAAATTGTCAATATGTCCCTGAATGGCTTGAGGAGGCGAGTTGCAACTTTCCATAAAACTCTAACCGAACCTTGGGCAAACCATTAGTTGTGTTGTATTTGGGGAATCAGATTACAGCTAGGGGAACCCCTCCCTTGTGATTATGTTTCTTGAATAACGGTTTCTTCGAGGATCTTTGGAACTATGATTTTTCTTAGTAAGGGGCAATGAAATTTCTGAACTAGGGGTCAATTTTGAAAAGCAATGTGTCGAGCGATTTTGGATAGTGTAGTCACATGAGTCTTGGAAAAACGCACTTGTGGGAGCTTATGAAACTCAATTATGTTTCTCATTTTGGATTTTATGCCCCTAGATCAAATTGTCAATATGCCCCTAAATGACTTGAGGAGGAAAGTTGCAACTTACCATAACACTCTAATTGGGATTCAGATGGATGAACCTTTAGTTGCATTGAAAACAGGGAACTATATTATAGCAAGGGGCACCCATGCCTTATGATTTCGTTTCCTGGAAAATGGTTTGTTTGAGGATCTTCAAAAATAGGGTTTTGTTTGGTAAGGGACAATGTGATTTCTTAACGAGGGGACAATTTTGAAGAACATTGTGTCAGGCAATTCTGGGTAGCATGGTCACGTGGGCCTTGGAAAAATACACTTGTGGGAGCTTACAAAACTTAATTATGCTTCTCGGTTTGGAATTTATGCCCCTGAATCAAAATCTCATTGTGTCCCTGAATGGCTTTATGAGGCAAGTTGTAACTTGCCATAAAACTCTAATTGGGCCTCTGATGAAAAAAAAAAATGTCAGTGGCATTGGACTCCTGACATCAAATTATAGCTAGGGCCACCCCTCCCTTATGATTTTGTTTCCTGAAAAATGGTTTTCTCGAGGATCTTCAGAACTAGGATTTTCCTCAGTAAGGAACCATGCAATTTCTGAACTAGGGTTGGATTTTGAAGAACAGTGTATTGGGAAATTATGGGTAGCGTGGTCACATGGGAGTTGTCCAAAAACACTTGTAGGATCTTATGGAAATCAATTATACTAATCGGTTTGGATTTTATGCCCCTGGACCAAATTGTTAATGTGTCCCTAGATGGCTTCAGGAGGCGAGTTGTATCTCACCATAAAACTCTAATATGGCCTACGATGGAAGAACCCTTAGTTTTGTTGGACTCCTAAAACTGGATTATAGCTAAGAAAACCCCTCCCCTATGATTTTATTTCCTCATTTTGTTTTTAGGGATCTCTAAAACTAGGGTTTTTCTCAGTAAGGCATAATGCAATTTATGAACTAGGGGTCGATTTTTAAGAACATGGTGTCAAGAAATTGTGGGTAGTGTGGTCATGTGGGTGTTAGAGAAACACACTTGTTGGATATTACAAAACTCAATTATACCGCTCAGTTTGGATTTTATGCCCCTAGACCAAATTGTTAACGTGTCCTTGAATGGATTTAAAGGACGAGCTACAACTCACCATAAAACTGTAACCGGGCCTCTGATGGATGAACCATCAATTGCATTGGACTCGTGACACTATATTAAATCTAGGGGAACCCATCCCCTATGATTCCATTTCCCAAAAAATGGTTTTTTCAAAGATCTCAAGAACTAGGGTTTGGCTTACTAAGGAAAAATGCAATTTTTAAACTACAGTTTGATTTTGAAGAACATTGTGTCGAGTGGTTATGGCTAGAGTGGTCATGTGATACTTGGTCAAACAAACTTGTTGGAGCTTATGGAACTAGGTTATGTTTCTTGAATTGGATTTTATGTCCCCTAACCAAATTTTTTGTTTGCTTGTTAATTGATCCAAACCTTCTTGGCATCGGGATTAACCTTTGGCTTGAGAAACTGCGACTTAGGGGCATCTAAGCCATCAAAATCACCCGAGGATCGCACCCAGCCTGAGCCACACCAACCCTTAACATGGTTGGATTTTTTGTCCTTGCAGGTTTCGAACCGGTGACTTTTCAACACGGAGTGGCTTAACAACACACTCTATCACCGACTGTCCTACACCTCGGGGACATGTCCCCTAACCAAATTTTCAATGTGTCCCTGAATGAATTTAGGAGGAGAGTTGCAACTCACTATAAAAATATAATCGATCCTCTGATGGATGAACCATCAATTGCATTGGAATCCTAACACTAGATTACAAATAGAGGAATACATCCCCTATGATTCCATTTCCTAGAAATTGGTTTGTTCGAGGATCTCCATAACTAGGGTTTTACTCAGTAGGGCACAATGTAATTTATGAACTAGGGATCAATTTGAAGAACACTATGTTGGGCGATTTTGGATAGCATGGTCACATGGGCCTTGGAAATACACACTTGTAGGAGCTTATGTAACTCAATTATGTTCCTCAGATTGGATTTTATGCCCCTAGACCAAATTGTCATTATGTCCTTGAATGATTTTAGGAGGGTAGTTGCAACTCACCATAAAACTCTAACAAGGCCTCTAACATGTCCAGAAAAGGGTATATACAATGAAGATCATATCATGTTATGTGCCCTTGTATAAAATATATGGTTTTACACATTAAAAATTGGTTGCATTATGCAGAGGTAACTTCAATGCACTTTTAATGCCACTTCTTACATCCATAATTTTTCTCGTCCCCATATCAGATTGTTATGACCCAAGGGAGGCATATATTGTTGATGTTTTGACAACATTGAAAAGACATTATTTTATAATAATAATTAATAATATAATTATTGATTATTAAATATCATATATAATAAGTAAATGATAATAATAAATAGTTATTGATTATTCAAGGGACGCATCCTTTCATCGATGGTCACCATATGTTCCCTATATATGGAACACTTGTCATTGTAATAATATATCGATTATATCTTGTATGAAGAAAAACAACATGGTATCAGAGCAGGACTGGGCTTGACTCCATCACCAAAGGCCCAAGAAAATGAGAGAATATAAATTGCATCAAAACCATTGTGTGCGGTAGAAAGATTTAGGCCGCCACACTGGATATTAATGTGCCCGGTTTCTTGAAGAATATGTATTTTTGAAGGTGAAGATGGACCTAACTATATTGGTTGTGTTGCAGTTTCATATGATGACATGGATATCTTAGAGGTGGAGATATTGTGGTGGCATTGAGAGGCAGTGCAACATGGATGGAATGGATATCTAATTGTATCCATACACTAGTGTCACCTCGTTTTAATCCATCAGAATCTCGTGAGGATGTGAAGGTGTAGATGGGATTTCTGAGCATCTACTCCTCCCACGATTTGTCATGTAGGTTTAACCATCGAAGCACAAGAGAGCATATTCTATGTGAAATTGTGAGACTTGTACATAAATACAAGGGATAAGAGCTTAACATAACCATAACTGGACACAACATGGGTAGTTCATTGGCTATTCTAGGTTCTTATGATATCGTGGAGCTAGAACTAAATCACTCCTTTGTATAGACTGTTGAACAACTTGGAAACCTCTATGCCGCTCCCAAGGTGGTTTGTAACGATGCCCTTTCTTCTGAGCAAAGCCACATCTACTTTTGAGTCGATTAATAGGTTCATCAAACACATGTAACACCCAACATAATTGAATTCATATGGCTTGTACATATCAAAAGCGACCAGGTTACGAAATAGTATCTCTGTGGAGTCTTTGATAGTGATCGGAGGAAGGTAAATTTTGGCGCTCGTCTGGTCAAATTTAATATTTTCGATCCCTCTATCGCGTCACTTAAATTTGATCCTAGCATTTCCTAATTCTACTGCATGATGGATATTGCATGTGACCTTAGTCATTTCGTTGTCTTCGCCACCTCCATTCACTGCGCTATCTTCGTCTTGTTAGGGGATCCTTCTGTATTTTTCCCCCTCACGATCATCGTTATGGGATGGTGGAGACACAATGAATATGTGCAACAAACCTAGAAGATTATGAACTTCTTGATCATCTGGTTTCGGCCAGGATCATTTCTTTATAGATTTTTTATAGTCGAAAGGGTAGAAGAAGAACAATAACGATGGACACACCAATTTGAGAATTTTTTTCTTGACACCAATATCTATGGAGTTGAGCTCCATTTTTAGTATCTTTAGAAGGAGCATTTCTCATCTCCGTGGAAAATTCTAGGTCTCGTGACAACAATTGTCTTACTATTTCTCACCACTGTGCAGACCATCTTTTCAATACTCACACTATATAAGTAGCTTCTCGGTTTTTCTTTTTCCAATGGATATGGGCACACATTTTGATAGAGATATCTTTGGACTACCCATGAAGGATTGCTCGCTAGTGAAGATCCACCATTTGAGATTATAACTTCTTTCGATATTTAACATGAGGGTCTAAGACATTGGTTTCATGAGGAAACCTCGATATGTCTTGTGAGACATTGGTTCCATGAGGGAACCTCGATATGTCTTAGACATTGGTTCCATGAGGGAACCTCTATGTGTCTTAGACATGTGTTCCATGAGGGAATCACGAGATATCTATTATGGAAACAGTTCATGAGTGAAGCCTAAGGTTGGTCACTTCTGGATATTTGGGTGTCCAGTATACATTCATATACCCAAGAAGAAAAGGACCAAGCTAGATCCTTTAGGAAGAAAAGGTACATTTGTGGGGTACAATGAATCTTCGAAGGCATATCAGATCTACATCATTGGTCAAAGAAAAATTGAAGTGAGCAAGATACCTTAGAGATATTCATGCTATGCCACAACTATGAGCCACATCATTCATTTTGAGCCTTCTTGTTATGAGGAGGAAACTAGTCATCCAGTATGGAGAGATCTCATGATGGAGGAGTATCAATCCATCATGAAGAATCATGTGTGGGATATTGTTACGAGACCTTAGGGGAAGTTTGCAGTGACTTTCAAATGGATCTACAATATCAAACACATAGTCGACGGGAGCATCGAGAGGCACAAAATGAGATTTTTTTCTAGAGGATTCTCTCAAGTGGAAGAAATAGATTATGAGGAGACATTTTCTCCTGTTGCTCAATACACTTATATCCCAATGATTATTTTCCCTGCAACATCCATGGGTTAGAGAGTACATCAGATGGATGTAAAGACAACCTTTCTCAATGGAGAGATTGAGGAAGAAGTATACATCGAGCAACTAGATGATTTCATGATACATGAGAAGGATTCTCATGTGTACAGGTTGAATATGGTCTTGTATGGAATCAAGCAACCACCTCAAGCTTGGTATGCAAGGATTGATGGACACCTGCAGATTTTTGGGCTTCAACAAAAGTGTTGTCGATCCCAGCCTGTACTACAAGATTGTTAATGGTGAGTCCCTAATTTTGGTCCTCTACGTTGATCATTTATTACTCACTGATACAGAGAGCCTTATTGTTGAATGCAAGTATGCATTGGCCTCTAAGTTTGAGATGAAGGACCTTGGTATGATGCACTACTTCTCAGGACTAGAGGTGTGGAAGAGAACTGATGAGATCTTCCTGAGTCAGGGGAAGTACACGATTGAGATATTGAAGAAGTTTGAGATATTGAACTTGAAGCTAGTGGCTACACCAATGATGACAAATCTAAAGAAACTAAGCATGTCTTCTTCCGATTCTGACAAAATTGATCTAACTCTGTACAGACAACTAATTAGAAAATTGATGTATATGGTTAACACAAGACCAAATATTTACTATGCAGTGAGTGCACTTATCCAGTTCATAATTCAGTTGAGATAGACACACTACATTGTTGCAAAGAATTTTTTAAGATACTTGCGAGGCACAGTTGGACATGGTCCAAGATATACTTCTAGTATTGATATGATATGGAAGAAATATATTGACTCTGATTGGGCAAGGAGCGTAGTGGATAGAAAGAACACCTTCGGGTGTTGCTTCACTTTGGGATCTTCCATGGTTTCCTGGTGTAGCAGGAAACGAACTTCCATGGCTTTGAGAACAACAGAAGAACAATACATTGCATTAAGTATGACAGTCTGTGAAGCAGTGTGTCTTTGCAATCTCCTTGCATATTTATCTGAACATGTGTTGGATTCCACCATTATTCATTATGGTAACCAAAGTTGTGTGAAGATCTTTGATAATCTAGTGTTTCATGACAAATCGAACCACATTGAGATCAAGTACCATTACATCTGAGACATGGTGCAGAGGAAGAAAGTATTGGTGTAGTACCTTCCTACAAATGAGCAGGTTGTTGATGTTCTTACCAAACCGGGACAAAGTTCAAGAACTTCCATGACAGACTTGGTGTGGCATAGAATGCCTCCCTCGTTGAGAGGGAGTGTTGATGTTTGCATCTTCCTGAGACATTCTCCAGATCGTACTCCTATGTGACTGAGTTGAGTTGATTTGTGATGACACTTATCCTAGAAGTGATAAGTGGGGCACTTATCCGAGAAGGGATAAGTGTGTTTGGGATTATAACCCAACGTCCCATGTGGATATCACATGAGGACATGTCAAGGGATTTGAACCTTGACATCATACCAAATGGGATTTGGCCCTAGTGTTTCTAGAGGGTGTAGCCTCTAGAAGTCCATGTGGAGTGCCATGTGTGACAAACTTTCTCCAGATCATACTCCTCTGTGAATTGAGTTGAGTTGATCTATGCAGACACTTATTCAAGAAGGGATAAGTGGAACACTTATTCGAGAAGGGATAAGTGCATTTGGTCTTATATCCCATTGTCCCATCTGGAGAGAACATGAGGACATGTCAAGGGAGTTGACCCTTGACATCTAACACTATGGGGAGTTGACCCTAAGTGTTCCTAGAGGGAGTAGCCTCTAGAAGTCCACATGGTAGTGCCATGTGTGAAAAACCTTTTGCTACTATGGTGGTTGTGTGCCACTGGCGGATACTATGTGTCTTTGGATAGTAGTTGTGTACTACTATGGAAATATACCTCCCTAGCTAAGAGGGAGTGTTGATGTTTGAACATCGGGCAAAACTTCTCCTATATTGGGTTGCAGACCAAGGGAGATAGGATACATTTATCATAAAGGTGCACTTGTGATAAATGGGCCCAGACGCAGTCCTTCCTTGATCATGACAAGGAATAATATGGACTTGAGGTGCTTGAAGTGCTTTCCACGTGTCACTTAGCATCAGGCCGACATTCACTCATAGGTGTGTACCTGTGGTGAAAGATCTCGGTGTGGTCTTTGTCCTAGTCATGGTGATTTTACAAGGAATGATAAAGATTCAAGATGCTATATGCTATTACATGTGGACCCAAAGTGAGCCTAATCTTAGAGAGAGTTAATTGGCTCAGAGAGAGAATTGCAGAAGGAGTTTCTCCTTGTTTCAGGTGGGAGAGAGATGTCTCCCAAGACTGACAGACAAGTGTCATGAGTCTAGGGTGAAGTTTGTACACTTCAAATACAAGCTTGGCATGTTGCAAAATGTCTCCCTCGTTGAGAGGGAGTGTTGATGTTTTGACAACATCGGGAAGACATTCTCTTAGAATAATAATTGATTATTAAATATCATATATAATAAGTAAATGATAATAATAAATAGTTAATGATTATTCAAGGGACACATCCTTTCATGGATGGTCACCATTTGTTCCCTATATATGGAACACTTTTCATTGTAATAATATATTGTTTATATCTTATATGAAAAAAAAAAACATATATGGGGTTAAATGTATATGATATGACCCCAAGGGGGGGAATATATGGGACTAAATGTACATGTAATGTGTAAATGTATATTTAAAAGGTCAAAATAATAGTAAATGGGCCTCATGTGTAGTGTGTGAATACGTATATATAGATATCATGTATTCAATATTGAGGACATGTGAATTGTGATGTATTAATGTATTTGGATATTTCGAGAAGGGTCTCCTATTCTCTAAGGAGTTATTGTGTAACTTATATCTCTTATCTATCTTGGAGTTGTGATCCATGCTCACATTGGTGTACAAGGTGTGTACTTCTAGTTTATTATGACATTTTAAGCATTTGGTTCATAACATTTGGTATTGGAGCATCGATCCTAGGGTTTTTCTACTTCAAGCAAGTCATCTAGGAATTTTCACTATAGATTTTTTTTTTATTTTTTTTTTTCCTGTAAAATTTTCATAGTACTAAAACAACACAGCAAAGTAATCCTGCTAAAAATGTGAGGTTTTGGGTTGTCATAATTTTGGAGATATAGCCTATGGAAGTTAGGGTTGTCGATCCATCCTGAATTTAGTTTTAAAAGAGTCATTTTGGGACTTTCATTATAAAAAAATTCTCTAATGTTTCAAAATGTGACATTTTTAGAATACTGAGAAGACATAACTAAGTTCCCTTGGTAAATATTTCAAGTTTTGTGTCATTTTACTTTCAAAGATACATCTTGTGAAAGATAGGGATTTTAACTATCCCTTAAATTAGACTC